>OX578144.1:95154790-95312290 GCA_951213105.1 Amaurobius ferox | reverse complement strand
AATATAAAAAATACAATCTTCAAAATATTTCAAAAAGTATTTTATCTGGCAATTTAATCATAATTTTTTAATATGATTTTCATTGTTTTTTGTTTAACTTCTTCCTATGTCTTAACCTTTTAAACATTATCAGTTCCATGGAATTAATTTTTGAAAACTTATATATTTAATCAACTTAAATATTTCATCTTTACAAAAAATTTCTAAAATAAAGTTAAAGCATTTACGTACCGCCTCTTACTAATAACATGTGATTTATAGTTATTTTTCTTTTTAGTTAGAATTACAAGGACATCTTTTAATCTCTGAAAACAAACTATTTTCCAGACGCCAGAAAACTTTCGTTTGGTCAATGCGAAAATAGACAGCCAGACAGCTATGGTGTCACCTTCAATATTGTACTACAAAGCAAGTTTATGACATTGTTCTGACTTCCCTAATATAATTAAAAGCTATCGCCATTCGGAATTGCAATTTTGGATACTGAACAATTACGTTTATTCAAATGCAGAAGAAATTAAATACATGTAAATATCAAAGATATGGATTTTATAAAAGTTATATTGCAAAAATTTTTAAAATTACAAATAAAAACCTCCACTATTCTCCGTTTTTACATCTTTTAAGGGATCATTACAAGACAATGTAGGAGTAGGTGGGGTATGACGAGTTAGTTAAGATTTAACAAAGAATAAAACACATATTTTCAATTATCAACAAATTTAATTATCTATTGAACATTTTACAGCAAACCCACCTTTCATATTAGTAATAAAAAGTAACAAATCAAAGTATCTCGAGAAAGAACAAAGTCCATAAAACGTCCTGTCTCCCCATCTTTCCCCACTTGTGGGATATGATCGGATGCAGTGTCATTACCTCAATCGTTAGCTTTATTTCTAAGTCCCACAGAATGAAAACACATGTATGGCTTTGTCTTCAGTGGCAGAGCTTGGTTTGGTTGCAACTACGCCTCCGCGCTACTAAAAATTTTGCAATCTCTCTATCTTCCACTTAGTTTTCAGGTAAATTCATTAAGAAACTTGTACTTATATTAAATGTAAAGGGTTTTATTATTTATTTCATACATAAATATTGTACTAGTGTTAAAGGTAATACGTAATTAATGTTTTGATGCTAACGCAGTTTTGTGCTATTTAAATAGGGCTGAGAATGTAGATCTGCGTCTTTTAGTGGAACTTAGTGCTGTGTATCCCATCCTCAATGTAATAAAATTAAATTGTCCCTTCATATTTTTCTTGTTTCTTCTAATTAATCTTCTAATCCTCTTAATATTGCGTCCCATATCGTTCCAAGCCTCCTAAGTCCCTCCCCCATCTCCGCAGTCTCAAGGGAGGAGGGTCCGCAGCTCCTCCACTGTTCGTCCTCATCATCCTCCACTCCCGCACTACTACATTAAACCTAGCAGTGTACAAATCATTCCTTTGTTTTCACACATTTGCAATGTACTCATATTTATTAATTGCCTGAATTGCCTTTGCAACTATCCTCAGATGATGCAATTATTTTAACATGTTTAGCTGACTTCTTTTACTTTAATGTTTCCATTTGTTTTACATGTTTTTTCATTTTTGTATTATTTTATTTCCCTTTGCATCCTGATTCTTGTTTATGAATTCTTCCAATAATTTATAAAGTTTTTACGATACAAATGCTACTTTAACGGGGATTTTAAACTTTTTCTTTGTGTTTTGTTGAAGGAATGGGATATAATTCTTTTGGATTGACTATTGCAAAAGCTGTAGGTTCTACTACTTGCCTGAGATCTACTCCATCTTGTAATCTTCTCTACTCAATCACTGTTGCCAAGTAATTTAAAATTCAAATTGAAATAATTATAAAAAGTACTGTGAGCATTAAAAATATACTTAAGAAGGTGACCATGCGCCAAAATGTGGCGAAAAATTTAATATTAGCGCCTAACCTGAATAAAATTATCGTGAATTTCAAATATTGCATTGTCGTTATGATAATTTACCTTTATGCTGTGTGTTTTCAGGTGTTATCTAAAAATAAATTAACAAACATATATTCAAATATTTAACTTATGAGACAAAGAAGGACCCTAACCTCCAGCACTAGAGCACTACATTCTTATCTCAACTAATCTTTCTTACTCATTCCTCATACTGAAAGGCTCCTTAATATTTTTCCACATCGTCTATACCAGAGCTAAACTCAGCATTTAGTGATATGGCTCTTATACCCTGTTTTCTTAATGAAAAATGCATACTTCTACTCAAAATCGGTTGATACAGTTGCAAACGAATTCTGCATTTTATCAATTTTTAAGATTTGATTTTGAAGTTATTTTACTACAGTTTTCGCGGAATAATTTAAGAAATTATGGTTTTTTCCTTCAAATATTTGATCTGAATTTAGACAAAAGATTTTTATTATACAGTTATGAAGATTTGAAACCATAATTTACACTTCAGTTATATCTCCTTTACTAAGATACACATAAATTAATCAATCGTTTTATCTACAATATTTTTATCTTTCTGAGTCAAAATAAATCGTATACTCTTTCTAAAATATAACAATAATTAAAGAGCTAGCATCGTATAATATAAAAAATACAATCTTCAAAATATTTCAAAAAGTATTTTATCTGGCAATTTAATCATAATTTTTTAATATGATTTTCATTGTTTTTTGTTTAACTTCTTCCTATGTCTTAACCTTTTAAACATTATCAGTTCCATGGAATTAATTTTTGAAAACTTATATATTTAATCAACTTAAATATTTCATCTTTACAAAAAATTTCTAAAATAAAGTTAAAGCATTTACGTACCGCCTCTTACTAATAACATGTGATTTATAGTTATTTTTCTTTTTAGTTAGAATTACAAGGACATCTTTTAATCTCTGAAAACAAACTATTTTCCAGACGCCAGAAAACTTTCGTTTGGTCAATGCGAAAATAGACAGCCAGACAGCTATGGTGTCACCTTCAATATTGTACTACAAAGCAAGTTTATGACATTGTTCTGACTTCCCTAATATAATTAAAAGCTATCGCCATTCGGAATTGCAATTTTGGATACTGAACAATTACGTTTATTCAAATGCAGAAGAAATTAAATACATGTAAATATCAAAGATATGGATTTTATAAAAGTTATATTGCAAAAATTTTTAAAATTACAAATAAAAACCTCCACTATTCTCCGTTTTTACATCTTTTAAGGGATCATTACAAGACAATGTAGGAGTAGGTGGGGTATGACGAGTTAGTTAAGATTTAACAAAGTATAAAACACATATTTTCAATTATCAACAAATTTAATTATCTATTGAACATTTTACAGCAAACCCACCTTTCATATTAGTAATAAAAAGGAACAAATCAAAGTATCTCGAGAAAGAACAAAGTCCATAAAACGTCTTGTCTCCCCATCTTTCCCCACTTGTGGGATATGATCGGATGCAGTGTCATTACCTCAATCGTTAGCTTTATTTCTAAGTCCCACAGAATGAAAACACATGTATGGCTTTGTCTTCAGTGGCAGAGCTTGGTTTGGTTGCAACTACGCCTCCGCGCTACTAAAAATTTTGCAATCTCTCTATCTTCCACTTAGTTTTCAGGTAAATTCATTAAGAAACTTGTACTTATATTAAATGTAAAGGGTTTTATTATTTATTTCATACATAAATATTGTACTAGTGTTAAAGGTAATACGTAATTAATGTTTTGATGCTAACGCAGTTTTGTGCTATTTAAATAGGGCTGAGAATGTAGATCTGCGTCTTTTAGTGGAACTTAGTGCTGTGTATCCCATCCTCAATGTAATAAAATTAAATTGTCCCTTCATATTTTTCTTGTTTCTTCTAATTAATCTTCTAATCCTCTTAATATTGCGTCCCATATCGTTCCAAGCCTCCTAAGTCCCTCCCCCATCTCCGCAGTCTCAAGGGAGGAGGGTCCGCAGCTCCTCCACTGTTCGTCCTCATCATCCTCCACTCCCGCACTACTACATTAAACCTAGCAGTGTACAAATCATTCCTTTGTTTTCACACATTTGCAATGTACTCATATTTATTAATTGCCTGAATTGCCTTTGCAACTATCCTCAGATGATGCAATTATTTTAACATGTTTAGCTGACTTCTTTTACTTTAATATTTCCATTTGTTTTACATGTTTTTTCATTTTTGTATTATTTTATTTCCCTTTGCATCCTGATTCTTGTTTATGAATTCTTCCAATAATTTATAAAGTTTTTACGATACAAATGCTACTTTAACGGGGATTTTAAACTTTTTCTTTGTGTTTTGTTGAAGGAATGGGATATAATTCTTTTGGATTGACTATTGCAAAAGCTGTAGGTTCTACTACTTGCCTGAGATCTACTCCATCTTGTAATCTTCTCTACTCAATCACTGTTGCCAAGTAATTTAAAATTCAAATTGAAATAATTATAAAAAGTACTGTGAGCATTAAAAATATACTTAAGAAGGTGACCATGCGCCAAAATGTGGCGAAAAATTTAATATTAGCGCCTAACCTGAATAAAATTATCGTGAATTTCAAATATTGCATTGTCGTTATGATAATTTACCTTTATGCTGTGTGTTTTCAGGTGTTATCTGAAAATAAATTAACAAACATATATTCAAATATTTAACTTATGAGACAAAGAAGAAATATTTTTATCGCTCCAACTCATACCAATACACAGTGTTTTTTTCAGGACTTTCTGGTTGGGGTGGGCTGAATGAAACTTTAGAAGGGACAAGTTTTCTATTTACCCTATGTGAATATATCTAAATGCTGTCACATATATAGACACTAGGTAACACTCCTGGAGACATAAAATGTCCCCGGATGTATGCCTGAAAAACACTGCACACACACAAACACAAACATGCAGGCACCATCTCAAAAATGTTCGATTCGAGTTCAAGCATGCTTGAAGCGTATTCTTCCGTCGATAACACAAATTCGAATTTTCGACCCCGTACACATTACTTACCCTATACATTAGAGTATGTATATAGGGAAAGTAACAAGTAAATTTAACAAAACCAGTGTTTCGATAAATCTGAATATAATATATAATTTTACCAAGCACATGTCATCAAAATAATTAGGGACTTTGTCAATAAAAGATAGGCTTAAAAGGCACAATGTAAAAAGCAAAATCAATTTTGCGTCTACGTAAATTGAAACTTAAAACTGAATAACGGTTTTCAGTACTGACAGTTCCGATTGACAAATAAACAAGTTGGCAATATTTCATATTTAACTCGAGAAAACATTGATTATATGTCGCTTGAACAGAAATTATCGAGGCACTTTATCATTTTTCTTCTAAACTTTTATCAGAAAACTTGACATTAACTGAAAATTTACTGAATGTAATACTCTTCATGAATACTATTTAATAAATGAAAGCATATAAATATATAATTTATAAATATATAATAAATATAATTTAAATATATAAATATATAATAATTCTCTTCTTCTAAATATTTATTCGAATTTTTGACTGATTTACACGTTTCAATCCTTGAACTGAGCAGCAACTTTTTGTGAAGTGTTGTCTGTATACATTTGTGTGTGTATGCATTTGTATGTGTATTTATATATGTGTGTATGGATTATTTCAATCGATAAACATCAGTGGTTTTTTAATTTCCAAGAATAAAGAACCAAGGAAAGCTCATTGAATTTTCGAAATGTTTTCGAAAATAAATAATAAGTTCTAAAAATAAAAGTACATTAAAAATATTACAACATTATTAATGTTGTATGTGATCTTCCTTTAATAAATTTATTGGATGCTAATATTTATCGCTTACGAGAGACTGCACGATTTTTTTCAAAGAGAAAAAAAATTGGTATAAAAGTCGTAACTGAAACTAAATAAGAAATATCAAATTATAAATGTTGCCGAACATATTGTTGCGAACTTGTAAAATGCTTTGGCGTCTCTTTTTCCTCCGACTTACTTTTGTCTCTTTCAAGTCCCAGATGGAAAGACACTCGTACTAGCATCCTTAACAATGACTTGAGACTACGATTACTATAATGCCGAAGGTCGAATAAGGGTTGCCATATTTGATGATTTATTGCTAATTTGGCGCCTTTCCCGAAGGTTCGAGAAGCATCATGAAATAATCAACATCTCACGAGATGTTAGAGATTTCCAGAAGTTTCTATGGAGAGCTTATAACAGGAATCGTCACTCAGTCGGAGTTGTAGTTGACGAGATACGAGTTACAATGAACGAATGGAAACGTCGTAACAGTATTATTTGCATGAACCAGACGTGACTAAATCAGTAATTCCTTAAATGCGTTCTCGAAATTTAAAGAAAAAGAAGAATTTGAACAGTTTGAAAATCTGTTAGGACTGTTATGTGATGTTCGAAATGAATAAACATAGTTCTTTAAGAAATCTCAACTCACTGCGATGAGTCATAATTTGACGCTCATGAATTCGAATTCAAGTATATGACTAAAGCAAAATAGAACGGTTGAAGATTAGTCTCAAACTCGTAAAACAAAAAAAAATGTTCTTCACTAAATGTAACCAAAAATAGTTTCATATCAAATGCACGGTTATCTGCCATTGAATTACACACCTTCTACGGTCCGGCCGTCCAAATCAAGTCCACTGGATGAGTCGGACGGTCTGGGTTTTCAACACCTTATACGGTATAAATACGGTTTAATTATCACAGCTTTTTGACATGCCAAAATATAGTTGTTATTATGCACGGTGGATACAAATAAATTTTTAAATTATAGCCAATCTTTACTACCATTGAATTACACACCTTCTACGGTAATTTTAGCTACAATAGACAGGTGTTGTTTGAGACCCAGACCGTCCCACCTACCAGATATGTGTAAGGTAACTGATTGGGAATGGCCGGGAAGTGCCACCCAATTTAGAGTGGAACCCAGTGGGGGAGGTATCCACAGGGACCGTACCCCCCCTTCCCCTACCACAAACCTCTCGGAAGGACTTACGGACCCACATGTTTAACGTGATCGTACTCCGCGTGAACACGGCGGCAGTTTTAGCAGAGGAGGGAATCGAACCCGGGCCTACTGAGAACAACTCCCGCGCGAAAACCACTGGGCTACCTCGCCCTACCATAGAAGGTGTGTAATTCAATGGTAGTAAAGATTAGCTACCATTTAGAAATTTATTTTTATCCAACGTGCATAATAGCAAGTATTTTTTGGCATGTGAAAAGCTGCAATAATTAAAGACATATTTAACACTTTACAACATAGTTGAAAAGTGTTTATGACTTTGTTCATTCTGTCTGTCTGTCTGTCCTTAAGCACGATAACTACCGTAAAAATGACTTTATCAAAATGAAATTTTAGTATGTTGTTCAGACGGTCTGTGGGACCTATGGGAATATAAATGAAAGATATCAACCAATTAGGTATGGATTGAACCAGGGTTGAAAAAATGAAATACATGGAAACCTATTTTACCTAATTTTTCAAACATTTTTAAGCAAATTTAAAATTCACAAATTGATTCGAAAGTTTAAGGAAATATTCAAATTATCCCATAAAATATATAAAAACAATTCAGCAAAATATATTAGTGCATTTATATTCAGCAAAATATACAGTAGTTTTTTAAGTAAAAATTAAAATAATAATTACATCCTTTATATGAAGAGATCAAGTGATCATTATATGAAGAAATCAAGTCACTGACTTCAAAATAAAATATGGGATCCATTTTGTGTCAAAATCATGATTTTTAAAGTTATTTTTAATTCATATTTAGTGTTGTATCCGTCATAAAACCACTTTATTTTTGCTTAAATTCTGTGCACCTACATCCTGAAACAACGCAATTACAATATAGTTGAGTTTAAATGATCATCCAACTTTGATTATTTCTACAACGAAGCCTAATTATCACTTATGGACGATGCAAATACCAAAAGATGCAGAATGAGTTGTGGTGTAAGAATTGCTGCATTTCTTTAACGCAAAATTATTTAGACCATGGAGTCTGCAATATAGCTGATATGAATGAAACAATCATTGATTTTACAAAGAAGCAAACGATTTGTTGACGAAATTTTGAGTACAGAGTTAAATTACTTGCACCTCCATGATTTTAAGTTAGAAATAAAATTAAATATTATAGTATTGTGATGAATGGAATAATGTTTATGAATGAAATGCCGCTTTTATTTAAAGAGCCAGCCGATTTATATTTCTATGACGTCATTTGAAAAAATTCATTTGTTTTCGATGAAGTTTTCAAATATAATAAATTATTGTATTATTATGATAATTTTAAAAATATTGCCGAGGAATGTATCGCATTTTAGAGATCTTTAAACCAGGCTATTTTCATGCCAATGCCGCCACTGGAATGAAGTTCATATTTTTCGATAATGTTATAAGTTTTCAAATATAATAAATTAATGTAGTATTGTAATAATTTTAAAAATCTGATGTGGGCAACACATGACTTTCCTTATATAATGCAATGAATTTACGATTTTTACAGTAAAAAAATAGGTTTTTCTTATAGTAGATACTAATATTCTTTCTAACATATTGAATTTTCGACAATTACTCGTCATTTTCATTGATTTAGCGTCATTTTTACCCATTTGGCGAAATTTTCGTTAATTTGGCAACATTTCAAAAAGTCGCCAAGTTGGCGACATTCCGCCAAATTCGTCGCCAAAATCTCGCCAAGCATTATGCACTAAGAAATAAGTTATTCTTACAGCAGATAAATGACTATTGACGTTTAACTACAAAAGTATTACTCAAAGTATATTTTTTCATGAATGGAACGAGCTAGATCCACGAGAATGGTGTCACCCAATTTATCGCATGGCATTACATATGAAAAATGAATATGTTTCTCAATAGGAAATTTTTTTTTTTTATTTTATATGACGTTTAGATAATTTTTTTGAAAAATGTACAATATCTCGAGAACGGTTCAGGTTAGCGTTCTAAAATTTATATCAATCGTTTTCTTATGAAAAATTACATAAGAAATGTCTATTTGCGTAACTTTATTAGTGGTTTTGATTTATTGACGATTTTTTCAAAATTTCATTCGAAAATTTAGGGGGGTTCTGAACATTCGATTGCGTATAAAAACAACAGGCTTCCAGTGTTTATGGATTGTGATTTTTGTACCAAATTTGGTTCGAATCGGTCCATTCGTTCGTCAGTTATCGTCTCCACAGGCTCACTGACACACACACACACACACACATACTTTCACACACACACACACACACACACACACACACACACAGAGACACATACATCACTTCAAAAATGTTTGATTCGTGATCAGGAACGCTTGAAACGTGCTCTCCCGTCGAAAACTCGAATTCGAATTTTCGACCCCGTCACAATGCTTTCCTTATACATTACGTATATAAGGAAAGTAAAAATATTGCCGAGGAATGTATCGCATTTTAGAGATGTTTAAATAAAATTGCATTGAAGTTGGAAAGTGTTTTATAATCAATTCTTTATGCATGATTGATCTTTCTTGTTGAAAATTGATGCCAGCCATGCTTTACCCGGTATAACCGCAGGGTAAATATCGACTTTTTACTGGTCTACATGTTTGTCAGCTGTTTCCGATTATCCATGTCTAGAACATGATATCCAAGCAATTTGCCTGTTAAGTACCTCCGCCATCCACCACAAATGAAATTTGCACTCAAGGAAATGCAATCTGGAATGCTATCGCCCAGGACAATATTAAACCGCAACCATTTCATGTCACGCCGTCAAGAAGTTGTTATTGTTGCTCGAGTTGGCTTTATCCAGTACTGACTTTTAAGAAGAAAAATCCGGTATAAGCCGAAAATGAATGTCCAAATCATTTACCATCTGTAATATGAGCAACCTGTGCGATAAATGATGTTGCATGTTTCATTAACAATAGTATAATTATATAAACTAAAAATAGACGGTGCATTATTTATATCATTAAATTTGAATTTACTTTAAATCATGTTATATCGTTTGAAAAAACGACATCGAGTCAGTGATCATTAGCTTAAGTTCTGGGGTCTAAATAACCTTGTGATTATTATTTCCCTCAGTTTTCATTATAATGTATGTTTAATTTAAATTAACAACTCTAACTGTTTCGATTCGGTAGACCAATCACCGAACCAAGTAACGTTTCTGCGATCCTGAGATGAAAACAGGAAAAGTTTCGGTTCTCGAGTAAGTTAGTGAATTAGAAGGAACTGGAAATGTTTCGAAGGACGAGTTAGGATTGGGGATTCGAAGGATTGGAATGTGAATGGATTGAGTGCTAAGCTAGAAGACAAGGAAAATTAAGTTGAGCGCATGAGTTGAAAGGCAGAATGACCCGTCTAATGGATACTACTATGTCTAGAAGTGTCTGGTATCCCAGTTTAGCCGAACTAAGAAAGTGAAATGAGTTATGTAAAGCATAAAAACTTTATAACTAGCCCACTGTTTATCTAAATATCACCAAGCCTGTTAAAGTCCATTACCTTATATATTCGTGTTTATGATTGGGCACGTGTAATACTGGTTGTTGTTATATGTCTCCAATTTAGTGAAACAGCTAGATGTTGTAAGTTGAGTGAATTTCACAATAAATGCGTTTTGATTAGCAGATTGCATATGTGTGTTATTGCCTTGGGCCTCATGGTTCTGTGTACTCAGTTATTCCAGGTTTTTAATTATGCCACTTTGTTGACAGATCTAAGTATGTACATGTGGTGAAAAAACATTGAAAAACTAGGTTTACTGTTTAAAAAAAATTGGGAATTAAATTATTAATCTTAATTAAAGTGGTCGTGAATCGTTACATTTGTAACTTGCTATCATGATAGCAAAATCCACCATAACTTATTTGCACGAGTTCTTTAACATAATCATTAAATCAAGATACTACGCATTAAAATCCACATTTTAACCTTCAGCAAGAATTATCATTTATTTACACATCTATTATTATTACAATTAAAATTACATGAATTTATTAACAAACCGTTAAGCAGGGGAAAAGCCCCGTGTGAGACCAAGTCCATTAAATCTTCTTTCAAAGATCAAAAATTAACCTTACGTACGTGGAGACTGGAAAATCCTCTGTATTTCGCGCCTGTTGCTCAGCATGGCTGTCGCCTTTTCCTATGCATTTTTTGACATTTGGAATCCATCTTTTTCTACAACATTCTCAATACTCAACTCAATAACAACTATCTCTAAATAGCACTACTTGAAATCGCGACTTTATCTCTCAACTTTTGAATAATCAGTGAATTATATTCTTTCCTCCTTGCAGCCTCATCATTTGGCACGGGGTTTAGATACGCCCTTCTTGCTCTCATTAGATGCCCCTCGGTGTGATGATGTATCTTTGCATTAATGGCTCTTTCAGTTTCCAATGGAGCTTGGTTTAAGTCTTGGTCCTATGATATGGCCCCAACCACACCTGAAATTTGTGTGATGTGTATTTATTGGGGTTATAACTTTCCGGACGAAGACTGTCATAAAACGGTGACTAAAAGTTGGCTTTTTGTTTTATTGTAAACCGCAAAAACTGCATATGGTGCATGCTGATGTCACAGTACGGATAGGTAATTCCGTAACCTAAAGCGAAGAATCTGTACAATAGATCTGTTAATTAAGTTAGAATGGACTCCTATTGGGCAAAATACTTAACAGTGACATCCGAACAAGGATAAGAGACATAAAAATACTGTTCAACGTACAACTACAGAAAACCTAAAACATAATCGTTTTTTTTAATTGTCACATTGAATAACTACTTTGAGAATTGACATTTGCTATACAAATAAATATTCAGTAATATTTCGTACGTGACTCAAAATATTGATTTTGTGTCATTTAACAGCCATTCCAAAGGGAATTTATCTTAAATATGTATCTGTAATTTATTCCCATCATAAATTCATATAAATTAAAACCTATTCTTTGATGAATACATTGTTTCATAGATTAATACTTAAAAAAATGTGGGATAAATTTTTAAATCACAGTTAAAGTAATTTGGTAAATATTATTCATTTAAATTTTTAATACCATTAAATATAATTGAGGAATCAGAAATTCGAATTTCAATCACAGCCGTTTTACTATATTTACTGGGGCATAGTATTTGAAAAGAGAAAACTACATAAAAATATGTGTAAATTAATAAGTATTATTAACTTTCATTTACATGAGGCAATTGGTGGTTTGCCGGTTAACGCGTGCAAGGTATATGGTTAAAAGATCCACTTTCTGCAAGTATCTCATCATATGAATAAGCAACTACCCATAATAAACGAAGTTTAGTAATAATTTTAAAAGTGAAGTTACGCAAGGTTAAGTGCAAATATTATCGATTTTCATAGAAACATATATTTTTATTGCATTTTGAAATATTTTTGATTATTAGTAATTGTACAATAAAACACTAACTTTCAATATAATATTCTTACGGCAGTAAATATTACCAAATAC
Source organism: Amaurobius ferox (assembly GCA_951213105.1). Taxonomy (NCBI): domain Eukaryota; kingdom Metazoa; phylum Arthropoda; class Arachnida; order Araneae; family Amaurobiidae; genus Amaurobius; species Amaurobius ferox. The sequence goes on along the minus strand of OX578144.1, from coordinate 95,299,777 downwards.
AAAATAAATAAAATACTTGCAATGTTCGCTTTATTGAGTTATAATTTCAGTGCAATAAAAATTTCTCAAAATATTAGCCTACATATTAAATCAACATATACAGATTTAAAAACCATAGAAAAGAATTTCATTTCTTTCCACAATGTATGCTCTAATTTTAAGTATTGACAGTTTCACTAAAATAATTAACTCTGACTTAATATGGAGATATTCCATATTAAGTCAGAGGAAATATGGATTTCATGTCTGGTGAGCAACAATTATAAATCTACATTTTGGTTTTAAACCTTTTATCAGAAAAAGGTGGGATAAGATTATATATTTCTATATTAAGACTGAAAACTTACGAGTTTTTGATACTACATTATAAACAGATAGCGAAAAGTTGTGTTACGAAATTTTACATACAGCTAAAATAAACATGTAGATGAAAAAGATGGAGTTAGCATTTTGATTTAAATCTTAGATTAATGAATACTAATTAAATAAATTTAGCATTGCCAGGATGGATAAATAATTAATGTATCGAGCCAAATTCCAACATCTCTGGTTGCTGGTAAAAACGCTAGAAGGTTGGCCTAAGATATGTTTCATTGATCATTCTTATAAATAGAATAGTTCGAAACTATGATTTTCACGAACAATTATAATTACAATGCAATTAATATTTCTGTCAAAATTAAAAGACCGAAGAACCGAACCGTAAAACAGAAGAACGTTCTTTAAAATGTACCTCCTGGAGGACTTTTCTGTGCATTCCCACTCAACTCCCAATGTGGTTTAAGCCATGCCCTCTTTCATAAAGAAAGGATTTCGTTCTGTTGCTTTCATTTATTTATTTATGTATTTATTTATTTATTTGCCTTTCACGATTGCGGAGCGTATATGCTGGAATTTCGATTGAAACCAAAGGAGGGAATGATTTAGAAAGGGAGGCTGTTTGAAGTCGATTTAGAAAGTGAGTAGTGCTATTTGTAAATGTATTATTTAAATAGCTTATTGCTTATTTTCGACCCGGGAAACGCTTAGTAATTCGTTCTGGTATCAATATAAGACATGCGGCTTTTGAAAAAAATTGAGATTGTTTAAAATTAATAGCAAACGGATTATATGGAATTTAATAAATACAAGCTACTCAATCTTTAAATATATAAAAATCATTCTTGCAAAAAAAATAAATAGAAAACCTCCACGATGCTTCACTTTTCAAAGTTAAAAATCAATTGGGTTACTTATTTGTCTAAATCCATGCTTCTGTTATACACAACCTTATATCTTTGAAAACTGACATAAAATATAGCAAAAGTAAATAAGTAATTTATTTACAGATTTAAAAAGGACATAAAGAGCAAAAATAGATTCTTGTCTTTCTAAACTGAATTTTAGGGGAATAATGACTTGGTGCATACTCGTTTTAGAATAAACATGCCAGCAATATTTCATATTTAATTTAAGAAAGTATCGAATTCATGTATAGCAATCACTAAGGGATTTGATTTTTTATTTTCAAATCAAGTCAGTAATTTTAACATTTTAAAATTTTGTGGTAAAATGCTCTACGTTGCAAAGTCGTATTTGCGAATAAGTCAGATAATAGCTAGGTGCGTATAGCTGAAGCTGATCTTAAAGAAAAAAATGAAATAGTTAAAGGCAGCATATAATGTAAAAATGAATAATATCGACCGGTTTCGGAGACATAGAACAGTCTTTTCGTCAGGGCACACAACAAGTGCAACTTTCCCACATTAGAGAAATATAATGATGCAAAAACAGCAAACTTGATAGAAGCAGGAAAATATTTGAAAGAAGGTAAAGGAAATTAAAGAAACCCAAGAGAGAGGAACCAGAGATGGAACATAGTGAAGGAATGGTAAAATATCAAAGAAGGTAAAAGTCCAACAAAATATTCAAATCAATTACTAGGGCGAAAAGGTGTTACCAAAGTTAACAGTGTGTTTAATAATACTCTACAATTATACAAGTTACTAAACGATCTTGTAGATTAATTCTTTAAAAATTAAAATTCTAGTTTTAATATTTTTATTTTTTACTACTTTCATGATATAAATATGTCAATTATTAAACTTGTAGCTAGGTACATTGCTTCGCCTACATTTCGAATCCCGAGAGATAATCTAGTATTATTTTTTCAGAATATGAAACACCACTAATTACAAAAAATTAAAAATATAAATATATATCAACTTGACCTGCTCATCTCTACAATTTCGTTGTTCATATTGAAGTCGAAACTAAAAGTAAAAGTTAATGACAATTCTCACAAATGAACAGAATCTATATATTTCGAAGTATCCGTCCATCTGCCCATCTATCTGTCTGTGTGTCTGTCCATCTGTCAGGTTTTTTAGACACTTCCCGAATAGATAGAGACTTGAAATTTGGTACACTAGTCGATCGTCCGATAAAAAACCCTGGAAAATTGGAAATTTTCGAAAATGTTCTGTAGAGGGGATGATCCAAGCAATACATGCGAAAAGTGAAATCATAGAAAAGCATGCTTCCCGATAAGGTAGACACTTCAAATTTAGCTTATGGGTTATCGTTCGAGAGGAAGAAAGTATGCAATTTCAGATTTCCAATATTTACTAATTAAGGGGGTGAGGCACACCGACATGTTCGATTTGCCAAATAAGAGAGAAAAGAATGTTTTAAAATTTGATAGAGGCTTGAAATATAGCATATGGGACAGTCATGTGTTGAAAACACCCTAGAGGAATATAGTTTTACAAAACGTTCGTTTAAGTTAATGCTCTAGAGAAAAACGTTCGGAAATTGAATTGATAGAAATAAAAATGTTTCAGGATGAGATAGATATTTTAAATTTGGTGTACGGGTAAATAGTTTGGAAGCATGAAAGTGTACAATTTCAGTTTTCCAATATTTTGTACACTAGGGGGGCCGCACACTAAAATGTTCGATTTTCGGAATGAAGGAGAAACGCCAATTTTAAAACTTGATAGAGGCTCGATATTTGGTATATGGGTGAATCACTTGATACAAAACCCAAGAAGAATGGAGTTTTTCAAAAATGTATATTTAAGGGGGTGGGTACTCCGCACAAAACATTCGAAAGGTGAAATTATAAAAAAAAAATGCATGCTTCGCGATAACATAGAGATTACAAATTTGGTGTTTGAACAAATTTGGTGAATAGTTGGAAAGGAAGAACGTGTGCAATTTCAGTTTTCCAACATTTGTTATTGTAGAGGGTGCCGCAAAATAAACAATTTGATGAAATAATGAAAAACGCTTCTTTTATATTGTCATAGAGGCTTGAAATTTTGCATATGGGCTAATCATGTGATAAAAAACCCAATATGTATTTGGTTTTTCAAAAATGTTCATTGAAAAAGTATGAAAATTAAAAAAAGTGCGTCATGAAAAAAGTGAGCAATTTCAGATTTCCATTATTTGCTACTTCAGGGGTGCCGCACACCAATATATTCGATTTTCCAAATAAATGAGGCACGCTTTCTTTTAACTTTGATAGAAGCTTGATATTTGGTATATGGGGCAATCATCTGAAAAAAAAAACAGATTTTTTTCAAAAATGTTCAATTATGGCTGTGCTTCACAGAAAAACGATCGAAATGGAAAATGATAAAATAGCATCCTTCGGGATGAGATAAAGACTGATGTACGGGTAGATAGATCGAAATGAAGAAGTGCGCCATTTAAGTTTTCCAATGTTTCTTTCTTTAGGGGGTTCAACACACCAAAATATTAGATTTGCCGAATAAGTGTGAAACGTGAATTATTCAAAAATTTGCATTTTTCAGGGGTTGCTTTTTGCGAGACCATTGATTTTCGACGGGTATTCGGCTATCTCCTACCTATTTTCCGAAACAATTTTTTCTCTGCCCATTGTTATTATACAGTAGGTGCCGCTTAATGTGATCGCTTTGGGACAGATGCTATTTGATAACAATAACCGATTGATAACAATAAACAAAAAGTATCAGAAACATAAAATTTTGATTTTAAAAGTTAATATTTACTGTATTTTTGCAGCTACTACAAATTTAAAAGACAACGATTCACTCAAACACTGTTTTAAACAAATCGTTAAAATAAGTCAATTAAAAAAAGTCTTCCAAAGTTGTCTGCCTTGTATTTTGTCTCAGCAAATTATTTATAAAACTTTCATACCTGTACTGTTCGCGAAAGTCCCTAGCAGTGCCTGTGTGATGTAGTGTTGGCAGGTAGGAGATTGATTTTGATATGCTTTAATGTGGCATTTGAATCGTGAGCTCTGCAGTTATCGATGAGTACGGCGATATTGTGATCTAATTCTTTGTCACACTTTAGAAGCCATTCGCTGAATAGAGCAATTGTCATCCACACAGTTTTATTGACAGCATAATCAACAGGCAATTTTTTAACATCCTTAAAGCATCTAGGCTTTTTGGTTTTTCGTTGGAGTACAGTTATACGTTCTTTTGAAAGTTTACATCCCTTAGAGCTCTCGTTTTTGAACAGGTACGTATGTTCTGGCAAGACACGAAAATAAAGCCCGGTTTCGTCAGCATTGTAGATGTTTTCGGGTGAATAATCAGCGATTATTTTCGGCCATTCATTGGAAATCCATGCCAAAAGGGGCCCTCTTTGGGGTTTTGGGGATTCTCCCTTTGCGTTTACGTATATGTAGTTTGGCTTTTTTGTTGAGAGAATAAAAAAAAAATTCGAAAATGGTGCACGAACGACGAAAGTGAAGTGATAAAGTGATAACAATAAACGAAGGCGCTGATTACAAAAACCGATTTTTTTAACATGTGTTAATATACAAGCGTTCGGGACTTCGCGATTCTGATAACATTAAACGAATGATAACATTATCCGCGATCACATTAAGCGGCACCTACTGTATTTTCAAATTAAAAATAAAAAAAAATCTGATGTGGGCAACACATGACTTTCCTTATATACTGCAATGAATTTACTACTTTAACAACTGAAAAAAACGTTATTCTTATAGTAGATAATTATATTCTTTCCATGATATTAAATTTTCTTCAATTAGACGTCATTTTCATTGATTTAGCGCCATTTTCATCAATTTGGCGAGATTTTTGTTAATTTGGCAACAATTAAAAATGTCGTCAAGTTGGCGACATTCCGCCAAATTCGTCGCAAAAATCTCGCCAAGCGTTATGAACGGAGAAATAAATTTTTCTTACAGCAGATAAATGACTATTGGCTTTCAACTACAAAAGTATTACTCAAATATCTTTTTTCATGAATGGAACGAGCTAGATCCATGAGAATGATGTCACCCAATTTATCGCATGGTATTACATATGAAAAGTGAACATGTTTCTCACTGGGAAATATATTTTTTTATTTCATATGACTTTTTCATAATTTTTTTGAAAAATGTGCAATATCTCAAGAACGGTTCATATTAGCGTTCTAAAATTTATGCCAATCGTTTTCTAATGAAAAATTACATAAGAAATGTCTATTTGCGTAACCTTATTAGATGTTTTGATTTTTTGACGATTTTTTCAAAATTTCATTCGAATATTTAGGGGGGTTCTGAACATTCGATTGCGTATAAAAACAATAGACTTCCAGTGTTTACGGATTGTGATTTTTGTGTCAAATTTCGTTTGAATCGGTCCATTCGTTCGTCAGTTATCGTCTTCACAGACTCACTGACACACACACACACACACACACACACACACACACACACACGCACACACATACTTTCACACACACACACACACATACACACACTTTCACACACACACACACACAGACATCACTCCAAAAATGTTTGATTCGTGATCAGGGATGTTTGAAACGTGCTCGCCCGTCGAAAACTCGAATTCGAATTTTCGACCCCGTCACAATACTTTCCTTATACATTATGTATATAAGGAAAGTAATAACTATTGCTCAAATTATACTGTATTTAAAATGTTTTATGTGAATTGAATTTTTACACAATCTCTAGGATAAAAATATATTTCCGTCAATATAGAATTTTCATCTACTTACGTCATAAAATCTGATGTGGGCAACACATAACTTCCCCATTTTAGTCCAACAATTTTTTCTTTATTTCTTTAATAATTTGATTAATTGACTTTAATTATTGCATAAAATAACATGCATAACTATTTGAAATTATACGGAATTTGCTCTTTTAATTCAATTTCCGTTTTCATTTGATACCTGGACTATTTTCAAAGGCAATGAAGAAAATGAGAGAAAACTAAAATATATCAATAACGGCTAATCCTAGAGTACTGGGGTTGCCCTTACTTTTTTGCCCTCAAAAATTACGCATTAAGCAAGCATTTAATTGGTACATTTGAGCATACGTAGTCTTTTATTTTAGATTATGACGATTTTTTTTTTGGGGGGAGGGGGGGGGGGGCATTTCACTAAATAACAGGTTCTCTTTTCCAGACTCGTACAAAAATCTAATTATCACCAAAGTGAACCACAGATGGCTTATCCATAATATTTTATAACATTTGGTATATTAGTTTTTGAGATGGACAGCCAGACAGACTGAATGACAGACGCACAAACACACACACAGACGTCACGCTAAAAATGGTTTTTCATGTTGTAGATGTTCCTAAACATGTAGATCATTTGAAAACTCGAGTTGACATTTTCTACACGACTCCAATACTATACATTACTATGTATTATAGGGAAAATAATGCCAATAGATATATAAACTGTCAGGGGAATCAGAACCAAAAGTATTTGAAACAAAATGTCTGAAACCATGTATTTACATAAACATTTCTAATACAATAAATGTTGGAATAAAACTAATTTCACAAAACTATAAATAATTTGAGAAGACAATTGTAATTTACATATTTAACAGATTTAAATTTCATTTTAATAGATTTTGCAAAACAACTTTAAACATTTCTATTACATCATCACTGTAATATTTATATTTAAATCCCATGCGATGTTAAACTACAATTGCTGTTATCGTTTCATGATTTAGCTATTTTCTTAGCCTTCTGTTGCATCGAGTTAAACAAACCCATTTAACGTGACATTATTTTCTACCTAAAACAATCACAAGAGAATCAGTTGCATTTAACGGATTTCTTCGTAACTATTTGGAATCATATGAAGCTTAGGGATAGCATTATATTGGGGATAGCATAAGATTAGAAAGATTCGTCTCGTGCTTTACATATATTTTTAACAGGTAAACAAGCAAAACTGATGTGAACAGCATAGTACTTTCATTGAATAATTCAATACAACTACTTCTTTCACAGCGACGTATAAGACGCAAGTGATGCATAAGATCCACGGCAAAATATTTTTGATGCTTTATTATACATTCTGAGCTTCTCTGGATGACAATAATAACATGTAATATTATTTCTAAGTGTCCAATTAACTCACATTTCTTGCAAATTTAACTGTACAATTGTCAATATTAATAGAATCAGCAAGAAGAAATAGTGTCCATATATTAAAATACTGCAATAATTAATTCATCATTTCGCGCCATTTTTGTTAGTTTAGTGTCATTTTGGCAATTTTGGCGATATTTTTATTCAATTTGGCGGCTTTAAAAATTCGCCACGTTGACAATATTTTGACAAATGAGCCGTTAACTTCGAAAATTGTATTGCTAAGCGTTACAGATAGGCAGCTGGATGATGTTATACAGATAGGATGGCTTTTCTTATATATCCTTGGCGCATTGTTCGACGTCAAAATTTAAAACTAGTACCAAAATTATCTGTTTTAGTGAATGGTACAAACTAGATACATAGATTTGTTAATAGCATGCTATTAACAAATCTGTCGCTTAAATATGCATATGAAAAGTTCAGATAGTTAAAACTTATTAATTTTATGAAATTGTCTAAACATTTGTATGAAATACGTGCAGTAGCTCAAGAACGGCTCCTGCTAGCGTTCTAAAATTCATGTCATTAGTTTTCTAAGAACAAAATACATATTAAATGATCATTTATGTAGCATTATGGTCTGAATTTTTAGCGATTTTCTCAAAATTTTATTTGAGATTTCATCTTCCGTACTGGCGATTTCGTACAAACACATTAGGGTTCCAGCATTTATCTACTCAAATTATTGTACGAAATTACGTATGAAGGACTGCATGCTTTTGTGCGATATCTCTCTCTCCCTCACACACACACACACACACACACACACACACAAGCAAACACACACACAAGCAAACACACACACACACACAAACAAACAAACGTACACACACACACACATACACATTCCCTCAAACATTCTATTCGAGTTCAATAATACTTACAATGTGCTTTTCCGTAGAAAACATGAATTTGGGTTTCAGACCCCGTCACAATACGTTTCCTATACATTGCGTACTATACAGTGTGTCCCAAAAAGATTGAAATGCGCTTTAATTATTTACATGGAGATAAGTGGGCAATGTAAATTGTAAAAATGTTGAAAGTAAGTTAGGAAATAAGACAACGTTAATGAAATAGTCTTCACATTAATTTTCAAAAAGTTACACTTTATTAATTTTTATACGAAGCTCTTAGACAAATTTGGTCAATCAGAATTTTTTTTATTTTTAATGCAACAAGATCATTACAAAAACCGCATATCTGTATCTTTAAAATCAGCTGAATTATGATAAAGGAACAAATACTAACTGATGCCACTTTTCCGTAGTATGGTGAAGGTTGTTTCATCAGTGAAAATAGGGATCATAAACAAATTGACAATGGAAGTTGTTTAGATCAAAAATACGTTAATATGTGTCAGAATTTTTTTATCACAAATGAATCTAAAGAAAGCATTACACAGACAAAGATCATATAAAACAGTGGTACTCACTACTCGGTAGGATATCCTATGTATTCTCATCCAGTTTTAACTTTTCTATGATATGTCACAAATTTACATTTTTAATTTGATATCTGTTCCCCATTAACATGTTCAATTTTCAATTAAATATAACGCGCCCAATTTTAAAGATACAGATATGCGGGTTTTTTATATGATTTTGTTGCATTAAAAGCAAAAATTTTCTAAATGACCAAATTTTCCTAAGGGGGTCGTATAAAAATTAAAAAAGTGTAACTTTTTGAAAATTAATGGGAGGACTATTATATTAACGTATTCTTATTTCCTACCTTACTTTTAACAATTTTTCAGTCTACATTGCCCACTTATCTCCAACAGGTAAAGAATTAAAACTCGTTTCAATCTTTTGGGGACACCCTCTATATATATACGGGAAGAAATAACAGCACTGAATATTGTTTACCCTTTATATACACACACAAATTATATTTTTCTAAACATATAATTTAATGGTTAAGGAAAAAAAAATATTCGGTAACCAAACACATGATATTTTCTCCAATTTGTCTCTATTTTGTTACAAAGTAATCCCTAGTTATCCGCGTTTCTTTTTTATCCGTGGTTTTGGTTATAAGTGGTTTGTTAAATGAGTCCGAACAGCTTTAAAAAATAAAGCGCTTAAATCCGGTTTCATTCGAATCTTTAAAAAACACATAGAAACGATTTTCGTCTGGGCAAACGAAATTGTGTTACTGGCTTGTCAACTGATCAATGCGTTTCAGATTTAGAGCTTCTTATGAAAAGAAAATTTGCACTTGAAAGAGGTTTAGAAAGCTTACGTGAATCTTGTAAGAAAATTCACAACGAGCATGAAAATAAGAAATAAAAACTTCACATTTTTTTCGCCGCGTTAGTCTGAATATCCAGGTACGCGTCATGAATTATGCTTTGCACTTGAATGTCACTTTCATATGCTAATAAATGCCCAAGATCATATTTTTTATTTTACTTATTAAATAAGTTAAATTATTGATATTTCTGCTATTTTTTGTTAATTGGAACAGTTTAAGCAATCATTGTTGTTTTTTATATTATGCTATGTTTTCTTGTTTGCGGTATGTTGGTTAAACGTAAACCTCTCTGATAACCTGAGATTACTGTATATCTTAATTAAACTATTTATATGCAAAATACATTACAAAATAATATATAATAGGAATATTTATTTCAGAATACATTAAAATGCGTTTTTATTGTCATTTCATTTATCACCCAAATCTTTGCTGCATCCTTTAATGGTGGAACATAAAGAGAATAAAAAATTACATATAATCAGATTGCATTCTTTAAAGGTGGTACATAAAGAGAATAAACAAGAAAGATCAATCATGCTTAAAGCATTGATTATGAAACACTATCTAACTTAAATGCAATTTTATTTTAAAAAGTCGAAAATGCAGTACATTCCTCGGTAATATTTTTAAACTTTTCACAATACTACATTAATTTATTATATTTGAAAACTTAAACCTTCATTGAAAAAAATGAACTTCATTCAAATGACGGCATTGAAGTATAAATTGCCTGGTTTAAATATCTCTAAAATGTGATACATTCCACAGTAATATTTTCAAAACTATCATAGTACTACGATAATTTATTATATTTGAAAACTTCATTGAAAACGACTGAAATTAATTCCAATGACGTCTTAGAAAAAATAACACGCCTGGATCTCTCTGTAAAAACAGGATTTCATTCATAACTTTCTCCCATTCATTTCATTCATCACAATACTATAATAATTTATTTTATTTAAAGATTAAGACCATGGAGCTACAAGTAATAAAACTCTATGCTTAAAACTTCATCAAAGAAAATCGTCCTTCTCTTCATAAAATCAATTAATATTTCATTCATATCAGCCATGCAGACTCCATGGACTACATAATTTTGTTTTAAAGAAATACAGCAAGTCTAATACAAGTCATTCTACATATTTTGCTGTTTACATTTTACATAAGTGAAAAATAGGCTTCGTTTTAGAAATAATCAAATTTGGATGACATTTAAACTGAAATATATTGTCATTGCGCTATTTCAGTATGTAGATGCACAAAATTTAAGCAAAAATGAAGCGGTTTTAGGACGAATACAAGACTCAATATGAATTAAAAAGAACATTAAGTATCACGATTTTGAGACAAGATGGATGCAATATTTCATTTTGAAGTGGGTCATGTGATCTTTTCATATCATGTTCACGTGATCGCTTCATATAAGAGGTGTAATTATTATTTTAATTTTTATTTAAAAAACTACAGAATATATTTCGCTGAATTTTTTTTTATATATTTTATGGAACAATTTGAATATTACCTGAAATTATAGAAGCAATTTGTGAATTTTAAATCCGCTTAAAAAATGTTTGAAAAATTAGGTCCCATAGGGCTCAATGTATTTCATTTTTTCAACCCGGGTTCAATCCAAAACTAAGGGTGATCTTATTCATTTATATTCCCATAGGTCCTACAGACCGTCTGAACAACATACTAGAATTTCATTTTGATTAAGTCATTTTTATGGCAGTTATTGTGCTAACGGACAGACAGACAGACAGACAGACAGACAGACAGAATGAACAAAGTCATAAACTCTTTTCAACTTTGTTGTAAAGTGTTAAAAATGACATATAACCAGATGGTTGAATGTTTATAAAATAGGGGGCCAAAATAAAGCCCACCAAAGAGTTGATTGTAATTCTTTACATACTTTTTGACACCTTCTAATACACGTAAGATGTTTTTCTTTAGAATAGTTCGAAGTTTTCTCCAATATAGCTAATATATAAAATCCCTCATGATGCAAAATGTAAGAGGATATAAAAAAATATTCATGGCAATATTAATTTATGAAGCTGCAGTTCGTATTCAAAGCGTGCATAAAATTAAAATGGGAACACAGATATTATTTTATATTCGGAGTATCAGCAATGATACACGGCCAATAAAAAATTCACATGCACGTAATTTCAGAAATGGCTTTCTTGGGAATTTGTATCATCTTTGTAAAGATGATTTTCTCCTTTCACTTTTATCGGGTAATACTAAGTATGCCCTTTGAATGAAAGTACCACAAAGTTTGCGATGAAGATAATTATCAAGTCGTTGTACACGTTAATATACATTTTTATTTAATAATATATTAATGGATGTGTTATATATTCAAAACTTATGAAAATATATGTTAGGCATATAAATGTGTGCTACGCATATTTTTATTTTGTATTAGTAAAAAAAACTGTTTTCTTGCGATGCTGATATAGAGCCGATAGATAATCAAATTTAGAAATGCAGAACTAGATTTTGTCATATTGGAAACACGAGAGATAGAAGAAAGTGTCAATTACATAGATAGACACATGGTGTACCACACACACATGGTGTACGACAAACACATGGTGTACCACCCACACACCCACACATGGTGTACCACACACACATAGTGTACGACAAACACATGGTGTACCACCCACACACCCTTACATGGTGTACCACCCACACACCCACACATGGTGTACCACACCCACACATGCTGTACAACACACATACATGCTGTACCACACACACTTCATCACATATATACCAATTATATATGCATTGCGAGCACACAATGTCCCTACAGCAGCTATTATTCTCAAAACATTGACGAATGCCACAGTTCAATGTAGCTCGTATCACGTCAACTGCTCTGCAACTGAGTGATGACTGATGACTTTTTATAAACTTCTGGAAATATCTGATATCTCGTAGAATATTGGTTATTTCGCAGTGTTTTTCGAACCTTCGGAAAGTTGCCAAATTAGTTATAATTCTCCAAATCCGACAACGGTCTTCCGAACTTCAGCAACGTTCACAAAGAATATGGAACACACAATGTTCACAAAAAATGTGAGCTTCAATTATATAAGAAAAAATAATGATTAGTATCTGAATAGATAGAGCTCCTATTGGCCAGTCGACAATCACTGAATAGAAATATTTTATAGTACATGCTCTCTAGAAAATGTGTGAGCCCAGACAATACCATATGCAGTTTTTGGTGTTCACAACGAAACAAATCGCGGACTTTTATCCACCATTTTATGGCAGTCTTGGCCCGGAAAATCATGACTCCAATGAATACAAGTCACACAAATTGCAGGTGTGGTTGGGGCAAAATAACCTAAGGAAAACGCTTAAACCAAGCTTTATTGGAAATTGTAAAAGCCAGTAATGCAAAGATACGACATCGAACTGAGGAGCATCTAATGAGAGCAAGGAGGGCGTATCAGATCCGCAGGCAAGATGATTCAGCTACAAGGAGGAAATTCAACGAATACAATTCAATGAGAGTCGTGATTTCAATAAAACGATTTTAAGAAAGAGAGAAAAAGAGAAAGTCGTGATTTTCAAGTAGCAAAGTAATCAGATAGCGTCATGATTTTCAAGTAACAAAGTATTCAGGGAGCGTCGTTATTTATTTGAGTAGTGATATATTTACAGAAAAAGACGAAGTCTGACTCCAAATGTCAGAAAAAACACGGGAAAATGTGCAAGGTGTAATAATCGAAGTGTAAATAAATAATAATTTATTTTAAATGTTAAAAATGTGGATTTTAATGTTGTTGTTGTTGAGACCCAGATCGTCCGACCTACCAGAGGGTAAATGTGCAAGGTGAATTTAATGACAGTCAGTATGATCTACAGACCCTCATTACAGAGGTATCTGCCAGTCTTCATGTATATTAGGTCAATTTTGATCTCTGGAATAAGATTATAAGTCCTGGTCTGATACAGTGCTTTTCTCCTCCTTAATCGTTTGTTAAAATCGATGTAATTTTAATTATAACAATAATAGAGGTGTAAATAAATAATAATGTATTTTAAATGTTAAAAATGTGGATTTTAATGTTGTTGTTGTTGAGATCCAGATCGTCCGACCTACCAGAAGGTAAATGTGCAAGGTGAATTTAATGTGCAAAGTAAATGTGCAAAGTAAATGTGCAAGGTGTAAGATAATGCTCAAGGTAAATGTGCAAGGTGTAATAATAGAGGTGTAAATAAATAATAATTTATTTTAAATGTTAAAATTGCGGATTTCAATGTTGTTGTTGTTGAGACCAAGATCGTCCGACCTACCAGAAGGTAAATGTGCAAGGTGAATTTAATGTGCAAGGTAAATGTGCAAGGTGTAAGGTGAATGTGCAAGATGAATTTAATGTGTAGTGTTTTGATTTAATGATTATATATTAAAGAACTTGTTCAAAGAAGTAATGGTGCGTTTTGTGACCGCAACAGCAATGTATAAATGTTACGATTCACAACCTCTTTAATTAAGATTAATACTTTAATCCACAAAGTTCATTCTAAAAAGTAAAACTCCCAATTTAATTTTATTCACTACAAAATGTAATGTCTTATTTCAGCAAAATACATTGTATATAAAATGTTAAATTAATGACCACAAGTCAAAGCACTGATATTATGATCGAAGTCGAATACAATATGCCGTGAGTCTGAAGGACTAATAAATACATCGGTTATAACCTTTACGGTATTTTTTTTTAAACTCTGTAGTAGTTTAAACACTTTTATAATTTAGTTTACAATAAATCGGTGATATGTATAATGAATGGGATGAATCTCTTAAGCATCAACTCATGTGCAATTAATGTGTCGAATTAATATTTAAAAGAAATGACGAAGAGCGTTCGCTACATTACGAATTGTGTTTGAATATACTTCTTACATCTTTTTCTACTAAATAGAAACACCAATAAATACTTGATTTAGTTTCTTTGTTCATTCTCTTATTTAAAAAAGTGTTAAATTCTTAATATATATCTACTAAGACAGCTAGTGTTTTTTTTAATATAAGAGATATAGTGGCTGCCTTAATGAACCTAAGTACACGTTTTACTGATATTAAACAGTACTACCTCTTATGGTAAAGAAAATATTTACTTATTATTTACTTATTTATTTATGTATTTAAGACTACTGATCATTCTACATAATATTTACAAATTGGAATCTACTTTCTGCCCACTTTATATTACATATATCGGAGAAAATTAAAACACAGCTTGCTAAAATGTAAATAAGAAATATCTTTGAAGTATGTGTTTGGCGCAACATTTTGTGTCTTCAATGGTACTTTAAAAATAGAAATACATTTTATGAACGCATTTGACAGCTTAAACATATGTAGATGAAGAGTGTACTCGTCTTGAAACTTCAATGCTTTCACAATGAACAATGACTTTAAGTATTGACAGTTTCAAAACAATTCTAAACAAGTAATTTCAGATGTTAAGCATTTTAAAATATTGAGCAATATATCGCTTTAATAAAAATTATTCTAACACATTTAGATTTAATTTTGTTTAGACTTTTTTATCAATCGAAATTTGTATTTACAATTTAATTTGTGTGCTAACAGAAGGAGATTATTTTCTAACATGCTTATGTAATTTCCACGTTTATAGATTGTAATAACTGTATCAAATTCCATTTCATTAAATCAATTTGATAAAAATATATCTAGTCAACAGACTTACAGATATGTACGCTGTCGATTAAAATATATTTATCATAAAACACTTAATTTAATTTTGTTCACATGTTATTAAATAACAGACCTTTTTTAAATTCAATTACCGATTGTATTCTGACACAAATGGATTATTCTCTAAAAATGGTTGATTCTTATTCATAGAAGATTTAAAAGTGTATATTCATCAAAATCCGGCAGTCAGTTTTTTCATCACCGTTATTACTTCCCTTTACATATATTACGTAATGCCAGGAAAAAAAAAGCATTTTATTCTTAATTGGTATTTAATTTAAGAAAAATAAAACTTAAACAAAGTATTCTAAACTATATATGAAAATTCCGAACTCTTTACTAACTAATATTATCCACGTGGGACATTAGTCACCAGACGTTTAACAATCAAATTGTTGTTTCTACCAGTCATTATTCATAAAATCATCAAAAACTAGCTTTGTGAATTCTATCGGGGTTTGCATGTATAAGAGCACGAATAATTTCTACATCTTCCATTATTCGGATTTGTGCTTCTAACATTGCTATTTGATTTTCGCTATATATGCCTTTTATCAGTTATTTAAACATGGTTGTAAGAAGCTTTAAAACTAATATACTCTTTATAGGTTTGTATATTAATTGAAATGAAAAACGAGTTTTGCTTATAATTTCAGCTTTCTAAGAAAATAACTGTAATATACAGTTGTGACTGAATTTTTTGACTTAGTATAATTGAAATAGGCTGCAGTGACTACATTTTGGCCTCAGAATACTTGTAACAGACAGTAAAAGACTGCGACCACAACGTGTTTTGCAATTTCAGTAAATAAGCTTTTTATAACAGAAAGATGATTTTATGTTGACACGAGTTCTGCCATTTAATGTCTAAATATTATTTTATTTATGTCCGGCAAATCATGGGTCAATTTTTAACGGCAGCCATTTGATCTAGTTAATACCCAAAATGGTAACAATACTATATCTTTCCACAGAGTATGGGATTGTAAAAAAAATAAAAATTAAATATTGTTGTATACAACAATATCCATAAATATACCGGTAATATTCAAGAAGTATATTCTATGTAATGAATTATTTCCTTTAACCTTATACATTATGGAAACAATAAAGTATTAAATTCAGAATACTGTTCGAAATTAAGCCGCAGTAAGTTGAAATAGATAGAATACAATAAATTTGGACTAACTTTTCTAAACTGCCTGATTATAGAGATACTTGTTGCGCGGCATGATAGTCTACTGAGTAAGGTTGCTAAAAATTTCGTCAATGTTAATTTAATGCAATTAAGCGCTATAGCTTCACAATTTTATAAACGCATTTAAATCTTAGATACTACATATATTATATGTGTACAATTCCACAAAGTTGTCTATTTGCTTCCTTATCCATACACTGCATGGAGACTGTGAAATCATTTTATACCCCGTGAATCAGTGTTGCCAATTTTGCCATTTTATAACTAGATTTAGCAATCTTTCGAAGCGTTAAGCGTCCGAAAACGTCTAAATCTAGCAATAAAATGGCTAAATCTGCAACTACTAATAATGGGCGTCCATGACATATTGCCATTTTCTACTATGATTCCAGAAAAAATGTTTATTCAAGTATTAACAACCCTGCCGCACCTAGCAATTTTTTTGAATAAAACGTTTTAAACGCATTTAATTATTTGGATTCTCTACAATTTCTGTAGGTTCAAACATGAATTAGCAGCTATTACGGAGGACTTTTATTAGGGCTTGTTGGCATGTTTATTATTACTATTCATATTTCGAAAATAACTGTACAACTCATTCAAACTTTAAAATTGTATTTAAATTTCCTTCTAATCTACATTTGAAACATTTATCAATGTATGCCATCTGCGATGACGACAGCTATAACTGTTAATGTTTTATCCTGCAATATTTTAGCTGTGACATTTTAGCAGCCACAGCTAACGAAATACGTCAAGAAATCCGCGTAAGATAAAAGCTCAAATAATTCACAAAAAAATCTACACAACAATTTGTTAAAGAATTCTGAAATAATTCTTTTTTTCCATCCCGTAACAACATCTTGCACAAAATTTGCATGCGCTGTTCAAGATATAAACATGAAATTCTGGTTTGATTTAAATATGTCATTCTTGACATTTTGTGATAGTAAGTTGAAATATAACCTTATATTGCATCAACTTCGTTAAATCGTTTATAACATTCTTATGCAAATTAAAAATATAATCTATCTCATTAGTTTGTAATAAATCTGTATTTGTGCAGTTTATCGACCACAGAACATTTGTGGTTAAATGAAATGGTGACCACTAAATTATAATATATGTCGCCTTTTCCGAATTTGACGTCATATGGTACTTGAAGTTCAAAGAACTACTAAAAAGTACAAAAAAAAAATGTTTTTTAGCTATCAGCAGGTTTTTGGTCATATATGACTAAAAATAAAATCTAGCGGTGCCGTACTCATGTTTTTTTTTATATTAACATAATTTGAAGGAACATTAGAAGTGATAACATAGAAATAACACATATAAGAATGATTGCATTCAATTCAGTTAAACTGCTCTTTGACAATTTTGATTTAAAATTCCGTCATTTTTATGTATGTCATTTCTATGTTATCACGTCAATTATTCCTTATAATTCTGTTAATGTTCACATACAATTACTTTACTGCCCGCCCATGATTGCTAAAAATTGTCTTTTTGCGTTTTAGTGCATTTTACTATAGCAGAGTAATTTAAAAGCTTTTTCTTAATTTTATTTTACCTTTTTCCTTTTTTGGCTATTTTATAGTCAATTTTTCAGCAGATATTAAATTAAACACTTGATATGATATATGTAAAGAGGTTCTTTATATGCAGAAACATCAATTCATAACTCGGAGTAAGCAGTATGACGTATTAGATTTTTTCTCGTTTATATTGTATATATAGAAACGAAAATTGGACTATTTTTTTTAAATCTTAAATAATGGGATAATATATATATATATATATATAGAACTATACAAATATGAAATATACGTAAAAATGTAATATAATACCACTCAGAAAAAGGCGCAATGCAGCACTATATACTGAAGCAGGATATAACTAATTTAAACGATTTGAAAAAAGGAAAGGGGGAAAACCATATGAATTGCATAAAAATGGCTGAGAGGGATAGCGACCTCTCATTCCCGTTTTAAGTACTTTTCGTCTAGACAACGCCCACGGATACCAATGCAATTCAATGACAGATCCCCGTGGCATGTGCAAAAATGAAAGCTCCAGAATGCAGAAAAGGAGGCCTCAGAATGCAGACAGAAAGAAGACAGAAATGGAACGACGAAATCACACTGGCAATGATGCTACCGACTAAAACGTATCGCCCGTTTCGCCATATGTAGTATGTACCCATACGCATGCGTACCTCGATTATTCAAATATGATGTCATATTCTCAAGTCATTAAAGAATGAATAATCCTCTTCTTTAAAGAAAGAATTGTAAATATCTTTAAGGAAATTCCGTGGGTAATGATTTTTAAGTGCTTCCTGTAAAATGAGTTTGTTACATGTGAGACAATCTTTTTTGAAAGTATTATTATTACGATTTCTTCTCAGATGTCCTGTTATGATGTTACGGAAAATATTCCTAGACAAATTCGACTTCCATCCAATTATTTGGTTAATCTTCATATCATAATTATTACGTTTATTGTACAGAACTGTATGAATTCCATTTTTATGTTTGTATCTAATGGTTATGTCCAGGAAATTAACTTCGTTTTTGACACTATTAGGGTTCTTGATAAGATCCAATTCCGGAGGATAAAAGTCAAATTCAATTTCAGGAGTATTTGAGTAATGGCCTAAAATCACATTGTCCACATATCTGTAATATGGCATTTCATATAATACATGATTATTCCTTTCGAAATAGGTTAAATATATGTCAGCCAGGACTGAT
The DNA here is from genome assembly GCA_951213105.1 of Amaurobius ferox. NCBI lineage: Eukaryota > Metazoa > Arthropoda > Arachnida > Araneae > Amaurobiidae > Amaurobius > Amaurobius ferox. Next base: position 95,280,382 of record OX578144.1, on the reverse strand, counting down.
GAACAGCCCCCACCCATAGGAATACCCCTAATTTGTTGATAAAAGACTCCACCGTTACATAATATGTTCTCAAACAAAACGATCTGAATTAAATCCATATACCTTCGTAAAGTGATTACTTTTTTAAGATTGTATTCTGTATGTACCAGTAAAAGTATTTCATGCAATTTTTTAAGATCAATGTTGTTGAAAAGGTCCCGGAAGTCATAACTGGTGAACTGTATATCTTTATTGCAATACTTCAGTCGTTTAATTACTTCAGTGCTGTTTTTTATGATTATTGGATTTTGTACTAATAAAGCTTTATATGCAGGTTTAAGTATATTCATAAGTTTTTTGTTAGCCAATGTAATATATGAATTACATCCTACAGTTACCGTACGAAATTTCACGGGTGTTTTATGCAGTTTTGGAATAAGTACTAAATAAGGAAAGGACACATTTTTTATATTGATGCCAATTCTTTTATATAGAGCCCTGATTTTATTTGTCATCACAGTTAAATTATAAGGTAAAGGTTTGTACATTACCCACGGAATTTCCTTAAAGATATTTACAATTCTTTCTTTAAAGAAGAGGATTATTCATTCTTTAATGACTTGAGAATATGACATCATATTTGAATAATCGAGGTACGCATGCGTATGGGTACATACTACATATGGCGAAACGGGCGATACGTTTTAGTCGGTAGCATCATTGCCAGTGTGATTTCGTCGTTCCATTTCTGTCTTCTTTCTGTCTGCATTCTGAGGCCTCCTTTTCTGCATTCTGGAGCTTTCATTTTTGCACATGCCACGGGGATCTGTCATTGAATTGCATTGGTATCCGTGGGCGTTGTCTAGACGAAAAGTACTTAAAACGGGAATGAGAGGTCGCTATCCCTCTCAGCCATTTTTATGCAATTCATATGGTTTTCCCCCTTTCCTTTTTTCAAATCGTTTAAATTAGTTATATATATATATATATATTATCAAATTAATAAATACAAAAGTAATGATTCACAAAATACGAATTTGGAGATAGGACACTTTAAAAGGCATGGCTTTGAGGCTATTACTGTAAAAATATTGGATATTGTGCCTAATTCTGAAGAACGTTTATGGTGGGAGAATATACACATTCAACAGTTTTGTACCAGTTTTCCTTATGGACTTAATTCAATCAATTTCAACCATATACATAACATAGAGTACTGCAGAAACAGCAATACTCAAGCAGTAATGAAGAATCCAACTCAACGGAAAATAACAAGATGGAAACGAGGTGGTAATAATAAAGGTATAACATATAATGACACACTAGTAAAGCTGGAAGCCTTCATTATTAAAATGGCGTCCTTTAATGCAATCAGAACAAGTTGGATAAAAAACGTTGCATTTGGTATTCGTAAAAGATACATTAAACGTATCTGGAATATTTGTAAAAAGGAAAATATGACTGAACATCAGAAAACCAGCCTTATGCAACAACCAATTATGCTATACTTCTGGACATAATAAAACTACGGGCTGAAATGTATCATATTCAACTAGATAATGCCGATCGCAAACCAACTAAAAAAGAATATTTTATTACCACTTTTAAAAACAAAGGTTACAATTATATACCTTTTAAAAAAATTCTACGCACTCATGATCAGCTATTGCCACTCTCAAACACAGCAGTCTCTGTTACACATCGGTATTTAAAAACTCTTGGACGAAGTATTTTTAATTATAATAACATAGGCAGGAATATGCACCTATTTGCCAACTCAATATGCAATTGCGCTTCAAGCGACTACGTTAATAAAGACCACGGCCACATCATTACCGGCAATATGAATCTAATAGAAGACACAGATTTTAGGACAATTTTAAAACTGGGTACGAAATATCGCACCCAAGATTTTTACAAAATAGACAAGTTTTTTAGTCAAGAACTCAACGCGTTTATATACAAACTGGCTATAAAGTACAGTCTGCCATTGTCTACTTTTGATGAATGGCGTCATCATGTAATAATGGATTTTAACTATTACTATCACATTGCATATAAAGAATTTGAAAAATACAAAGTAAATAAAAATATAAAAACATTCTGGATCAAGTTGTCAAAAATTACGCTATTACGTATACTGATAAGATGACGTCAAATTATACATTTACATGTATGCAATACTATATTGAGATCCTGCAGAAAAATTACAACAATGATGAGATGTATAACTTGCTGAAAGTACCTCAACGGGAAATTGAAAATAAAATATGCGCCTTGCAGGAATGGAGCTCAAAAATATCAGACTTCCATACCTGGTTCTTATTCCAAAACTCTTCCCAGTCTCCTGTTAAGTTTCGTCCAGTGACAGTGGGATTTAAAACATACTTGACTCAAGCTAATTCGAAGCTTCTTATACTGTTAAAACCAATCATGAAGACGATAATAAAAAAGGGCTCAATCATGGTAAAAAACAGTACGGATGTAATTACTAGATTACGTAATCAACCCGTGAATTTAATATGCAAGAGCTTTGATTTCAAGGACCTATTCAATAACATCAATTTAGACGACCTCTTCGATATTATGTTAGAGATCCATAGCACCTACAATATGCAAAAATACATAGAACTGCACAAATATAAGGCTATATTGAACATAGAATTATATGAGAATATTCTAAATAATGGTAAAGATTTCTATCAACAAATAAAAGGTATCCCTATGGGGGGAGGTTGTTCCTCAATGTTGGCGGATCTCTACCTTAACAAGTACGAAGAAGGTACTTTTATTCTAAATGAAATACCTTATTTCAGATTTATGGATGACATTCTTTTAGGTTGTATTAAAAACACCTCTGATTTTGATTTCAGTTTCTATCCATCAAGTCTGGAATTAACGGAAACAAAAAAGATTCACGATAATGAGATTAGTTATCTTGACCTATGTATCAATTTCACTGAAAATGAAAAGATATATACGAAGCTATATGATAAAAGAAATTATTTTGATATAAACATTAATTACATCATCGATTGGAAATCGAACTTGACCGCCAATATTTTCCGCAATATCGTTAGAAATCATTTTCTACGAAACTCAAGATTGCATACTTATAAGGATGATCGTATCAAAAGTGATAAAAAATTCATAAAGGAAGCGTTGAAACAGCACTATCCAATGGAATACCTCAAACACCACTATAATGCTTTGCACTGCAAGGAAATTAATGCATTTGATAGTGATATTGGCAACACCTATTTTATATAATATAATGGCAACGCATCGAATGGCTCGGCACTTTATATTTGAATTGATGAATGATCTGTCATTCGGGTTAACTTCTTATTTCAACCTGTCTCAATCCAAAATATTTTTTCTCCACTCAGTCCATGCATTCACTTCTGGCATACGTCTTTTGCTTTGACGTTCCAAGGAAATATGGCCACAGGCACGTAACGGTTCCGTGAGTGTTTCCTCAGGAGTAATAGCTGGCTATAAACGGGAACAAGGGGTTACAATCCCCCTTGGCCATTTGTTATTTCCCTGTTGGCACTTATATCACCTCTCGATCTTTTTTGATTTTCTTATATATATATATATAAATATATATATATATATATACATATATATATAAATAAATATATAAATATATATATATATATATATATATATATATATATATATATATATATATAAATATATATATATATATATATATATATATATATATATATATATATATATATATATATATATATATATATATAAAGAGAGAAGGAGGGAGAAGTGATTGGACTCATTTTTAACAATCTTACAACAATTGGACTTTCTCAGACCATTCTGGGCATAATCCGAGATGGAAAAGATACAGGGAGTGATAAACTCAAATTTGATGAAATATTATATTGTTATCAAAAATAGTTATATGTATAAAATATTAAAAAAATTGACTTTGTAGAAGTGGGTTAAAATAGATTTGATCCAAACCGAGGAACCACACTAAATAAAACCACGTAATAAAAATAATCAAAATGATTTGAAAAGTCAAATTTGTGACAGTAAAAGAAGGTTTTTCAAATATTAATTACCAAAAATAAACAAAATAATTTTGAAATTTAAATTGCTTTAAATAAATAATGCTTTTTAAAATTTAAATTAAAGAAATAATCGATTAATTATATAATCGATACAATGAATCATTGATATAAATAATTATAGAGACAAAGACAAACTATTTTTGAAATTCAAAACAATATACAGTAAATATAGGTTTTTTTAACTCGAATTACTGAAAAATAAGTAGAAGTATTTGAATTATTAATTCAGAAAGAGTAAACAAATGATTTTTGAAATTTAACGTCGTTTCCATGGACGCACTTGTAAAAGAAGCATATAGAAAAGAGCCAATTTCATTATAGAATTAATGAATTTAAACTTGTATTTCTTATGTATATTTAGATCAAGAGAGAGAAATCGCTAAAAATGACGTTATTTTTTAAAGATCCGTAAACTACATGTCCGTAAACTACACACTGCCCATATTTGCTATACATTTTGTGTAATACATCAATAAATTCACATATCATGTAAGACGTAATGAATGCTTAGACATAGCAAATACGCAATTTAGAGAAAAATGATTTTATCTTTGTGTATGTTAAAATACAACAAGAAAGATCAATCATGCTTAAAGCATTGATTATGAAACACTTTCCAACTTCAATGCAACTTTATTTACACATCTCTAAAATGCAATATATTCCTAAGTAATATTTTAAAACATATCACAATACTACATTAATTTATTATATTTGAAAACTTAAACCTTCAATGAAAAAAATGAACTTCATTCAAATGACGGAATTGAAATATAAATTGTCTTGTTTAAATATCTCTAAAATGCGATACATTCCTCAGTAATATTTTTAAAATCATCATAATACTACAATAATTTATTATATTTGAAACATCATCGAAAACAATTCACATCCATTCAAATGATGTCATAGAAAAAATAAAAGCCTGGCTCTCTCTATAAAAGCAGCATTTCATTCATCACATTTTCCCAATCATTTCATTCATCACAGTGCTAAAATAATGTATTTTCTTTAAAAACTTAAGACCATGGAGCTACAAGTAATTAAACTCTATGCTTAAAACTTCATCGAAAAAAATTCTCCTTCTGTCTATAAAATCAATGAATATTTCATTCATATCAGCCATGCAGACTTCATGAGCTAAATACGTTTGCGTTAAAAAAATACAGCAATTCTTATACTTCTCATCCTACATATTTTGTTGTTTACACTTTACATAAATGAAAAATAGGCTTCGTTGTAGAACTAATCAAATTTGGATGATCATTTAAACTCAAATATATTGTCATTGCGCTGTTTCAGTATGTAGATGCACAGAATTTAAGCAAAAATGAAGCAGTTTTAGGACGAATACAACACTCGATATGAATTAAAAAGAACTTTAAGTATCACGATTTTGAGACAAGATGGATGCAATATTTTATTTTGAAGTGGGTCACGTGATCTTTTCATATCATGATCACGTGATCGCTTCATATAAGAGGTGTAATTATTATTTTAATTTTTATTTAAAAAACTACTGAATATATTTCGCTGAATGTTATTTTATATATTTTATGGAACAATTTGAATATTACCTACAGATTTCAAAGCAATTTGTGGATTTTAAATCCGCTTAAAAAATGTTTGAAAAATTATTTCCCATAGGGCTCAATGTATATCATTTTTTCAACACGGTTTCAATCCAAAACTAATTGGCTGATATTATTCATTTATATATCCATAGGTCCTAAATGTTGTCTGAACAACATACTAAAATTCCATTTTGATTAAGTCATTTTTACGGCAGTTATCGTGCTAAGGGACAGACAGACAGACAGACAGGCAGGCAGAATGAACAAAGTCATAAACACTTTTCAAATTTTATGTAAAGTTTTAAAAAAGATAATGCCATTATATTTTAAATGACTTTTGATAATTCGTTATTGGGCATTTCTTATATGAAAATTATAGTGTCATAAAGTGTGTGTTAAACATAACAAATTGCTCTTAAGTATGTACTATTACAGCTCATGTAACCCATTTGTGACGTGTTAAAATTGTAGTCATTGAAAGTAAAATATTAAGTGCAATTACAGAAAAAATGTGATGTGGGCAGCAGCTGACTTTCCCTGCAGATTTAAATTCATTTTTTCAGTATACATTAAATTGAATCTAATTGTAGAATGTAACATGGGTTTTCTGATATTATATCCAATTTGACTTTTTATTGCTTCTTTGTCATTTGGCTGCATAATTCTCTTTAAATCTTCAGGTCCTAATATTCTAGAAAACTAAACTATCTCAAGAACGGTTCATCCAACAATCATGGGTTCAGTCTTATTGGCTTAGTTGTCAAAATATAACTAAATAACATGTACTTAATTAACAGACTTAACTATTACATTTTAAGAACTTACAGTAAATATTTTTTTAACTACAGTGATAAACATATTCAATTCCTCAAAATTTAATATTTAAATATATCAATGGTCCATTTTAGAGCAATGGGATTGATCTTATTTCTTTTGTCGCCAAAAATCACGTATAAAATAAGCATTTAATTAATACATATGAGCAAATGTAATATGTTTTTTTAAATCGGATATTTTAGATCTGCGGGTCATTTCGCAAAAAAAGGCAGATTCTTTATTTTCGAATCGTACAAAGATCTAGCCAGCAGCATAGTATCCCTCAAGCGGCTTATCTATCAAATTTTGTGTAATTTGGTCAATTAGTTTGTCTGCTAGAGCAGATATATATGATTTTTGAAGGGCCATTTCGCAAAAACGACAGGTTCCTTTTTTAGAATAGTACTAAAATCTAATCAAGACTAGGGTAATCCACAAGTGACTTATCTAAAATATTTGTGAAATTTAATCTATTAGGTTTTAGTTGAAGTGGATACATACAATTTGTGTGGGCCGTTTCGCAAAAAAATACAGGTTCTTTATTACCGAATCGTACAAAAATATAATCAGCGCCAGGGTCACGCAACTGTGACTTATCTCCCAAATTTTATTACATTTGGTCAATTAGTTGTTGAGTTTGAGTGGATACATGCATTGCACAGACAAACACACACACACACACACACACCCATGCTTACACACGTACACACAACTCCACGCTTAAAATAGTTTTTTCGTGTTCTGCTGGTCGCGAAACTGGAAGATCCATAGAAAACTCTTGTTACGATTTTCATCATGATTCCAATAATTTCCTTATACATTACCATGTACTGCAGGAGAAGTAATCATTTTTAAAAGGGAATCGTTAATATAGGTTAGTAAAAAGGCTTTAAAACGATTAAAGCTTATATAATTTGATTTTATTCATTTGAGCATTGATCACGCCAATATTTCACGTTTAAATTATTCTACGTATTAGATCATTAATATCACAATATACAAGAAAGATCAATCATGATTAAAGCATTGATTATGAAACACATTTCAACTTCAATGCAATTTTATTTAAACATTTCTAAAATGCAATACATTTCTCGGTAATATTTTAAAACTTATCACAGTACTACATTAATTTATTATATTTGAAAACTTAAACCCTTATCGAAGGAAATGAACTTCATTCAAATGACGGCATTGAAATATAAATTGCCTGATTTAAACACCTCTAAAATACGATACATTCCTCGGTAATATTTTTAAAATTATCATAATACTACGATAATTTACTACATTTGAAAACTTCATCGAAAACAACTGAAATTCATTCAAATGACGTCATAGAAAAAATAACACGCCTGGATCTTTCTATGAAAACAGCATTTCATTCATAACATTTTCCCATTCATTTCAGTCTTCACAATACTATAATAATTTATTTTATTTAAAAATTAAGACCATGGAGCTACAAGTAATTAAACTCTATGCTTATAACTTCATTGAAAAAATCGTCCGTCTCTTTGTAAAATCAATGAATATTTCATTCATATCAGCTATGCAGGCTCCATGGGCTAAATAATTTTGTGTTAAAGAAATACAGCAACTCTAATACAACTCATTCTACATATTTTGCTGTTTATATTTTACATAAGTGAATAATAGGCTTGTTGAAATTTGTAGAAATCGTTGTAGAAATAATCAAATTTGGATGATCATTTAAACTCTAATATATTGTAATTGCGTTGTTTCAGTATGTAGATGCACAGAATTTAAGCAAAAATAAAGTAGTTTTAGGACGGATACAACACTCAATATGAATTAACAAGAACTTAAAAAATCACGATTTGGAGACAAGATGGATGCCATATATCATTTTGAAGTGGCTCATGTGATCTTTACATATCATGGTCACGTGATCGCTTCATATAAGAGGTCTAATTATTATTTTAATTTTTATTTAAAAAACTACTGAATATATTTCGCTAAATTTTTTTTATATATTTTATGGAACAATTTGAATATTACCTTAAATTTTTGAAGCAATTTATGAATTTTAAATTCGCTTAAAAAATGTTTGAAAGATTAGGTCTTATAGGGCTCATTGTATTTCATTTTTTCAGCCCGGGTTCAATCCAAAATTAATTGGGTGATATTATTAATTTATATTCCCATAGATCCTACAGACCATCTGAACAACATACTAAAATTTCATTTCAATTTAGTAATTTTTACGGCAGTTATCGTGCCAACGGACAGACAGACAGACAGACAGAATGAACAAAGTCATAAACACTTTTAAACTTTGTTGTAAAGTGTTAAAAATTAAATAGATTTTCTAATTTCTTATTTTATGACTATAATATAATGACAAATTCTTAACTTTTGAGTAAAATGCTTATATCAGCACAAAACATTTTAAATTTGGCAAGAATATAAAATAAATATTTATTTTCATACAATTTTATATTTGCAATGCAAAACTCACACAATTTTCTTTTGTACGTGATAAAAGCAGATCATTCAAATCATAATCAAAATCTTTCAAATTTTGATCAAAATTTGATTTTATATCAAGCGGTAACCCTTGTTTTCCATTACGAAAAGTTTGAATGACTAAATGCCTATACCGTCCCACCCTAATATCAATATTGGTTATCATATTCACTTGCAACCAATTCCGATAATTATATGTTTCAAGGAAAGTTTTGAACGGGAGTTGAAATTCTTATATAGTTCTTTCTAATACAGAATTTTATGCTGAATCCAGTTCAGTCATTGCCTAAGCTTTATCTATAGCCAATCTTGAGAAATAATTATTTCAAGAAAAAGTTTTGAACTGAAAGCGGAAAGAATACTGGGAATTGAAAATCGTTTGTGATTTACCCAACTCCCCAAGAATTTAATGTTGAAAATATATCTGTTAGTATCTTCACTTTATCTGTACTAACTTGAGAAGTATATGTTTAAAAAAAGAGAAAATATTGAACCGGAAATGGAAAGAGATCGGATGCTTCAATCTTTTGATGGCTCATGTACCTTTTCTGAAAAGTAATTCTAAATCCATATTGTCACCATATAAGCTTTAGATCTTAATAATTAATGCTTCAAAAACATTTTAGTAAAAATAAAGTTTGGTAAAATGTTTGCCACCAACAAAATCTGTGCCATCATTAATTAAAAGTTCATTTGCATGTTTTTAACTAAAGACACCTTTGAAATGTGACCAACTTTAGTAGCAGTTTCTTGTGAAATTGTATTCCCTTATCTTTGCTCCATTTCCACCACATCGGTACGTTTATGAGTCGCAAACTCATACATTTCATTACCTTAATATAAATTTAAGGAAGTATGTCTTTGAACTCTAACTTAAACACAGATATCCAGCTTCTATTATACACTAGCTAATTTATGCGACATTTACTGACACACATGCGATAATTTAAAATTGCTGAACCGTATATTAAAGTAATTAGTACTCTATGTCAACAATTAAGGAATGAGCTATATTTTCTTCCTACAATGTAAAGCGTAAATGAAACTTAACAACCGTGGTGCTTTTACATCACTGGTTTGGCAAATTACGAGACATTCTGTCTGTATAAATATATTATAGTAAAATTTGTTGAATATTTAGCTGGGAATAAATCCGTATTTTATAATGGAGTTTCGTTAGCAATGAGATGTTGTTATTAAAGTTATAAAATGTACATGTTTTTTCTAAAGGATTGCACAATTAAATATCTAGTAAATGATTGGTAGATCCGGTTTCATAAATGTTTCAATAGAAATAAACTATTATACTATACAAATTGTGTTCATGTGACACATTTTAGTAAAAAAGTACTAAACGTAACTTTTTATACGAGATCATAGAAAAAAAATCTGATGTTGGCAACACATGACTTTCCTTATATAATGTAATGAATTTACTACTTTTACAGTTAAAAAAATGGCATTCTTATAGCAGATACTTATATTCTTTCCAAGATATTGAATTGTCTTCAATTAGTCGTCATTTTCATTGATTTAGCGTCATTTATATCTATTTGGCGAGATTTTCGTTAATTTTGCAACATTTAAAAAGTCGCCAAAATGGCAACATTCCGCCAAAATTATCGCCAAAATTGTCGCCAAAATTGCGCCAAGCGTTATGGACGGAGAAATAAGATATTCTTAAGCCAGATAAATGACTATTGGAGTTCAAATACAAAAGTATTACTCAACGTATCTTTTCTCATGAATGGATGAGCTAGAATCACGAGAATGATGTCAACAAATTTATCGCTGGATATCACATATGAAAAGTGAACATATTTCTCAACAGTTAATATATTTTTTTAATTTATTGATATTTGGATAAAATTATTTGAAAAATGTACAATATCTCGAGAACGGATCATGCTAGCGTTCTAAAGTTTATGTCAATCGTTTTCTAAGGAAAAATTACATAAGAAATGTCTATTTGTGTAAATTTATTAAAGGTTTTGATTTTTTATGTTTTTTTCAAAATTTCACTCGAAAATTTAGAGGGTTCTGAACATTCGATTGCGTTTGAAAACAATTGGCTTCCAGTATTCACGTATTGTGATTTTTGTACTAAATTTCATTCGAATAGTTTCATTCGTTCGTGAGATATCGTCCGCACACACACACACACACACACATACTTTCACACACACACACAAACATCACCTCAAAAATGCTCGATTCGTGATCAGGGTTGCTTGAAACGTGCTCTCCCGTCGAAAACTCGAAATCGAATTTTCGACCCCTTCACAATACATTATACATTATGTATATAAGGAAAGTAAAAATTAGAAATATTTTTTATAGCCCGATTAGTCAAACAATGTCAGTATCATTGTCATACGATAAAAACAATATGACATGTCATTCAGCAAGGATTACGCTTTTAGGTGTTGAAAAGCACTAAATATCTTGAGACTAGTTGAACGATGCAGATCGTGGTATTAGAAGTATGATTTAAAATATTGATAAAACCTATTATTGCGGATCCTGTGACTCTAAACATCGATACTATTAATACCTCCTCCTAATAATATCGCTATTAATACCCCCTCCTTTATTGCAGTTTCACTGTCTAACAATTTCACTGTCTAGCAATTTCCTTGCTTTGAATTCGGAAAGCCAAATGCCGCCCGCAAGTTTTCAAAGGTTGCCGACCACTGTCTGATTGATAAAATTTGTAAGATCAGTTGTAATTATCGTAAAGGCATGCGATTTCTCTTTCATAAAATAAAATTGAAAAGCTGTACTTATCAAGGCCCTACATTCAATTTTGAGGTTTTCGAATATTGGACTTTGTTTCTATAAGTCATCCCATATATGTGAATATATTAACCCAAAAGTAGGTTTATGCACTATTGGAACTTTCAAGAGTAACTGAATCCATGTTTCAAATTTCTATCCTCAGAAGTTTTCATTTTGTAACAAAACATTATTAATCAAATGTGTCTCAACAAGAATGGTTTCAATTTATATTCAGCATATCTAAATAATAACGAAATCTGTTAAAAAATAAATTTAAATATGAAGGTATTATATACTGGATTATGTTTTAATTAATGACCCCACGCAATAAAATAAAATTATGATAAATTTTTTATATTTTTAATTTTTTTAGTCATATGTTTTGATTCTTAGCAAAGACTTTTCCATTCATGTATTTTCGATTATGTTAAATTAATTGCATATTGGAATAATACTTTATATGAGAATATCGTTTTCTATTGTTTCAACGTCTTAATTTTTGTAAACGATGAACAATTTTTTAATTTTTTTGGAAATTGGGTAAAAAGAAGTTCAGGACTTCTTATACTTTCGGTTTGCTATTATTTTTTTTGGAATAGTTATTTTTATAGTTACTTTTTTCGGAATAGTTATTTTTATGCTTTTTTTTTCGGAATAATTATTTTTGTAGTTATTTTTTTTCTGGAATAGCTATTTTTTTCGGAATAGTTATTTCTTCTAGTTATTTTTTTTGGAATAGTTATTTTTATAGTTACTTTTTTCGGAATAGTTATTTTTATGGTTATTTTTTTCGGAATAATTATTTTTATAGTTATTTTTTTTCCGAAATAGTTATTTTTATAGTTATTTTTTTCGGAATAGTTATTTTTATAGTTATTTTTTTTGTAATAGTTATTTTTATAGTTATTTTTTTCGGAATAGTTATTTTTCTAGTTATTACTTCGGAATAGTTATTTTTATAGTTACTTTTTTCAGAATAGTTATTTTTATAGTTATTTTTTTTCGGAATAGTAATTTTTATAGTTATTTGTTTCGGAATAATTATTTTTATAGTTATTTCTTTCGGAATATTTATTTTTATAGTTATTATTTGGAATAGTTATTTCTATAGTTATTTTTCGAAATAGTTATTTTTATGGTTATTTTTTCGGAATAATTATTTTTAACGTTATTTCTTTCGGAATAGTTATTTTTATAGTTATTTCTTTCGGAATAGTTATTTTTATAGTTATTATTTGGAATAGTTATTTTTATAGTTACTTTTTTCGGAATAGTTATTTTTATGGTTATTTTTTTTCGGAATAATTATTTTTATAGTTATTTTTTTCGGAATAGTTATTTTTATAGTTATTTTTTTCGGAATAGTTATTTTTATAGTTATTTTTTTCGGAATAGACATTTTAATAGTTACTTTTTTCGGAATAGTTATTTTTAAAGTTATTTTTTTCGGAATAGTTATTTTCATAGTTATTTTTTTTGGAATAGTTATTTTTATAGTTATTTTTTTGGAATAGTTATTTTTATAGATATTTTTTCTGGAATAATTAATTTATCATAATTTATCATAGTTATAATTATCAAAGTGTTTTTCATGTGTAACATCTTCAGGTACGGGGTACGGAGTTGATAATGAAAGCAATATGACGGGTATGAAACAAACGTTTGGACGGACGGATATTTAACGGAAGTGAAATCGTATTTTTAGGAATAACTAACATGGCACTCAAATTCTATCTTAGTTAGATATATGATGACAGTATTATTTAAAAAAGCTACAGCTTTATTTTAGAGTTGAAATGTTGTTAAGTCTGTGCATTGTTGTTGATGAAGGTAATTCAGTTTTCAGTAGTGGACACTGTCTGTTTGTTGATTGTTAAAGCATTTAAAATTATCAGTGTAATTGTGAAGTACATTAGTACATCATTAAAAGAATTATAATAGTAAATCATACAATTACAGTATTAAAACAGTCACAGAATATTTTGACAAGCCTTTTTTATTATTAACAGTAATTAATAAATGGAAATAAGTTCTTGAAATAATTTATTCAATATTATGAGTTAAGTATTGTTTAATAACACTGCAACTTACATATTTATTTCAAAAAATATTTCCTGTCGAACCTAACACATGTCATCCAGGTAGAGATTGCCCAAGATTTTAAGGGTTGTCACAAACATATGAGTAAAATCACAGTCTAAATGGATGTTTGTATGAGTTTTCAGGAACGGCAATTATAGATTTGGATGTAAAGTTGGAATTTCTGGAATATAAAAAATGAATAATAGGCTCATTATTAAGACGAAAGTTAAGAAACAGATATAATGCAGCGATTATGATTTTCATAGGATTTAATTTATATATGTTTAGAGTTAGTTTATCACACAATGTTATAACCAGTAAGAACGAGGAATGGGGTTTTGTGGGTCAGAAAAGAAATCCGAGACTAACAAAGTGTAATGTAAACGTTATATAAGGAGAACAATGTAAAATATACTATAAGAGAACAGTCGAGCTTCATATTAAATATAATGAATATGTATCTGTAAAATTACTCAGTTTGTATGTGTATGTAATTTACTGTTTAGAAGAAATTACTTCAATAAAATACTGTGACAGAAAATATATTTGTAAATTTTATCATTTCCGATAACGTCTATAAAAGTGTAAACAGACACCAAACCGAGAAACTAAAGGGGAAATGGGTTAGGATTTGCTTGTGATTTTCGTTGTTTTTTTTTACTTTTATCATTATATGCACTAGGTGGCACCACTACTGATGTATTTTTGTGATACATTTGCGCAAAAGGTATTTTCATATTTCAGAAATGACTCTGCAACAAGGCGACATCAGCCACAGACTAGACTACTCCTAATTTTATAATGGGCGGACAATTTATTTACGAGCAATAACTGAAAAATTGCAGCATGAGAAATACAACTAATGCTCAAGCAAGCCAGTAGACATCATGGAATATCCAATGAAATTCAGTATGGACCAAGCCTAGATGACTGGAGCAAATCGGCACTTAGATACGGTAGAATCAATGAGAATCAAGGGGGGAAATCAAAATTACCCTTGTACAACAAGTGAAGGTCAGGACTCACTCTCGATATATTTATTGTGGACTAAGCACATAAAAAATGTACTCCCAAGACTCATTATGATTAGAAGAACTCACTATATATTCGTTGCCTGATTACATAAAATGTGTTCATTTAATTTATCCTAAAAGTTCTTTCCTTTCAGTAAGCACGTAATACTGTGCTTACAAACTTCGCTAAAGTACCAAATAAATACGTAAAGAAAAGCGCTTTTCGTGAAAAGTGTTCAAAGAGGATCTGCTTTGCTCCACAGCGCAAACAGGTAACTTTTATGACTGTTGCAACTGTATCACTGCTGACTCAGTTAAGTTAGATAAACTATAATGTAGAAATTAGTAAATTGTAAAGATAATTATTGAATTGAAGTCAAGTTATAGTAATATTTTATAAGAATTATAATAATTAATAAAATTGTGCTTGAGTAAAATTAATGTATGCTTATTGATTTGTAAAATTAATTTTATGTTTATTAATCAAATTACCTTTCAGAAACACAGGGCGACACGATAAATTAACTATGGTGGCATATCACTTCGACAATGTACTGACATTTACGATTAGGGGCCAATTCTAATCCAATAATTAAGAACAAATTAAATGATATTTTATTTTTATACGCCACAACTATATAGTGCTTATGTAGTGCAGTATTCGGCTCATTCTAAAGAAAATCCATTATACGTTTTTAAAACATTTGCTTGCGCTTTACACTTTATTTGACCATTATTTTACATTGAGATACATTCGTTTATTATTTGAGTGCAAAGAATGTTATATTTAAGATTATCAGAGTGTTAAAGGTAAAAGAAAATATCAAAAAATCAAAACTTTCAGTTTTTACATCAAAAACTGTGTTCTTTAAAAACATGGAAATAAGAGTGGCATAAATTATTCGAAGCTATTCATGGATGTTCAGAGTATTCATCTCTGCTAATATGCGCCTCCGGTCCCATTAGCAATGTATTGCCTAAACCATCAAACTGTTGTTACTACCGGATGTAACATGGTTTAGCGATGGCTAGATAAAATGTTCTCAATTCACATTTCCTTCGTAGGCTATTTGGGGATTTCTACCCATAAGTGGAACAGTTATTTATATCTATTGTAGAGTTCTGGATATGTGTTCATAATGATAGTAATTTGAGTCTGACAATTCCCTCTTTAACTTTTTTTTAAAAAGGAATGTGGAAGAGTCAAATTTTTATTCCAGACAAAAATTTTGCCATTCTATCGTTTCCATTAATTTTTTTAGTCACTATTTTCCAGAATCTGCTCCAGCTAGCGTTTAGATGATAACTGCAATGGATTTTGTCTTAAATTCTGAAGGATTTAGATAGAGAATTTTACTAACAATGTCCACTTCCAATTCAAAAATTTTCCTTAAAATATCTATTTTTCAGTATTAGTTGTAGCTAGAACGTATATGATGTTTGATATGGATTCACAAACGAATTGCGACGAGAGTTTCAGTCTCCATTAAGTTCTATGGTAAGGGAGACATCCCATTGCAGATAACAGTATCCATGCACCGGTTTTGCGCTTATTTTTCGGGCATCAGCATGAAACAACCGTTAATTTCAGTGACAGCAAGAAAAGTTGCAATTTGTCGCGATTTTGCAAACATTATTTGGAACAGTAGTTGCAAGTCTTCCACATATCCCGCATAAGATTCGCTCACAATTTAGCTCGGGCTATCAGAAGTCGCAAAGCCTTCCTTTGCCCCTAAAATAAAGCAAAGTATCTTCCTTATTCGTCAGAGCGCTTATTTTTGGCAGGTTCTTGTGATTTTTAAGTCTTACTCAATTCTGGAAATGTCACATCCTTCTCAGTCATTTACATTTTCCTTAAAAAGTCAATTTCTCATGATCAGCTTTAGATCAGCTGACCGACAATGGATTTGGGATCAAATTTACCATCATCAGTTCAGCGTTGTTAAATTAGTAATGTTGACAACATAATTATCCGTGAATTGAATTTCGTTGTCGCAAATGAAAAGACTGTTTGGAAAATTCTAATGTCGACATTATCAGTCATCTACTGCTTCCAGTCTGCAAGGTTAAACTGATGATTCCATTGAAAAGATGCTTGTCTCAGCAGGAAATCATACCACTTATTTCTGGCTGGCCTGGCGACGTTGACAATAATAAATCCGTGGTTACGCCCCACTGACACACACACCACATACAGACGAAAAGCTTTAGGAAAATGTTCGAAAAGTAGTCATAAGGTCTCAAAATGTGGAAATCCGTCAAAATTTTGTTATTTAAAAATAATACGTTTTCTAAGCTTTTAGAGCCTATTTAAAGTAGGCGTTTTTAAAGCCAGGATCGTGCAGAAAACTTGCTACATACAACAATATTGTGAACTTCTTGTGAAGAAGACGGATCAATTTAGTCTCACAACGCAACCGTCTTCAAATTTTATGAAAGTTGAGCTCAGACTGCTCAAGACTATAACGGATGAGTTTATAGGTATAAAGACATTGACGATTAATACATAATATTTGGAAATAAAATCTGGTTTGTCAGTATCTGGCCTATAAAAATATTACGATTTTTTATCCTATTAAAAAATAGAAAATATCTTTGGTGTAGCCCGTGATTTAAATGATTTAATAAATTAATTTATTAAATTTTTCCATAGACGATATAGCTGATAATGGATGAATAATTAGCTTATGTAAAATATGCCCAACGCCGGTTACAATGTAAATTTTAAATAATCGGACATTTGCCATTTTCTATTAAAACTTTACACTTACCGGATCCGTCCTTGCTGACGAAGAAGGCTTTTTATTGCCTTCGAAACCGGACGATATTTTTATTTTGTGTTGTATGTTACTCTTAACAAAGTTACCATAGTTTTATTATGTTATCCACCTTATGTATATTTATATTTGTATGTATATTTATATATATATATATATTTCAGAAGTAGTTTTCTTTTTAACTACATGCAATAGATGGCGCTACCAATCAAATGGCTGCTGTATTGGGATTGAATGAATTTCGACTATTAAATTCATGGCATTCATTCTAATTCGAAAGTTTAAAATATCTCGACGAGGTATTTCCTTTTGGAGGTCGAGGCACTTATGTCTCAAATTTAATGGTTGCAGGTCGTATATTATTAATGGTCGGGTATTTTCACTACGTGACCAACTAAAAGACACACACAAACATATTTATTTATTAACGTTTAAGCCACGTTTAAAGACTGCATTTATCTGTCTCCATAGATATTAAGATTATGGTTTTTCTATCATTTCATTTATAGGTTTTTGTTGCGTAACGACCTACAAAAAGATTAAAATCCTGAAAATGGATGCTTAGCATCAGTAATGGAGTTGTGATTCAAATGCTTTCATTATAGCATAAGAAATGTATAAATGAGGAATTTAAGACTAACCATGGAAATTAATATCGTTTCACCGCCTGCCTCATTAGCAATGGGATATTTGGATCATCAAATTTGTGTTACCAGCGCCATGCTCTCAGTTTGATGATTACTAGATAAAATATTCGCATTCCCTTGCGGCCTGTTTTCGGGTTTGTTCTCGTAGCTCCCTCAAATGTCTGCTTACTTATTTCCCAGATTCGTATTTCTAATAATTTGTGTTTGTATTTGAAGACTGCACGTAAGCAGTCTTCAAATACAAACACTTTAAATTCATTCTAAATGGTAATTATGCAATACATTTTTTTAAATGATAATATTAATTTGATTACAAATGAGTCTTATGTTTACCTGATATTTGGAAGAAAAACCCAAATTTCAAATTTGTGAATTTGATGTAATTAATATAATACATATTTCCCATTGATTGTTGGGGTACACAAATATTTGATATGGTAAGTATATGCTTTTTCCTGCATATGTGATAAATATATGTTTTTATAGTCACAATCACAGACAATATCCTTAGAATAACGTTATTTAATCAATCAATATTTCTTAAATGTGGATGTGATTTTTACGCAAAACTTGTAGCTTCTTATAATGGAAATATACATCTAGCCACAATCTCAAAGATTGTCAATCAACTTTGGCTGATTATTTTTGCGGTAGCTAAAATTAAATACATTACTTTACACATTAGTATGGAATATTCATATGAATCTAATGGACGATGAACGTAATCATATACACGCTTGATTATATATATAACGAATTGCTTTGTGTTAGATGGATTTATAATTTGCAGTTTGGGATATTTTATTGGTGTTGCTACTTTATATTTTAACAATAAGTGTTAAAACCTAGGCATGTTTTAGTTGCATGGGAACTATGCCCTTTGATTTGCTTCGTAGTGTTGATCTAAAATACTAAAAGGTCCAAATTATAACTCATTTTCTATGAGGCATTTAAAAAAGACCATATTACAAATCAGATCAGATGGAATTCAAAGCAATTCCTTAGACTCATATATGCAAGCAAACATATTTATATAACATATGCAAGACTTACATATGCAAGTAAACATAATATGTATAGCACATGCAAGTAAACATATGTATGTTATATTTCTTTAAACCTGTTATTTCCATCTGTTGGTGATCACATGCATCTTTACAACGTTAACATTGTTACATTGCAGTAATTAATTTAAATTTCCATGACGTAGTAAAGTTAATTTGCAAATCCAATCAGTCGGCTCCTCGCTGACGGTGTTTAACTAACTGATTGAGTTTTGGTATAAAAAATAAACTCATATAATCATATAAGTACCCAACTAGTTACCCATCATCAATCGTGAATAATGGTTCCGTGGTCATTGCGTTAACACGAAACACAGGAGAAGTTTACCACCAAACGCACAAAACCCTTTAGATTGTCAGAAGTATAAGCGCTTGAGATTACAATGCAGCAACTTCTAGCCTTAAATTAGAAATTGTATACAAGCAAATAAATGCTCAATTTGTGGTCCAGAATTTAGATTCATGCAGCTAACGAATTCCGATAAAGAATGCCAATGACAATAAAACAGCTATAAAATATGAAAAAAAAAATAGAAAACAGAATCTTATCCCAAGAAGACTGATAATTAAATTATTTCAGGTTTGAAATAAACTCATAGAGTATATATAATTTAGACAATCAATTTAGAGTAATATATAATTTAGACAATCAATTTAGTGTAATATATAATTTAGACAATCAATTTAGAGTAATATATAATTTAGACAATCAATCCAGTAAATCTAAGCGTCAAGATTTACTGGAACGAAGTTCAAACATGGCATCGCTTACCAGTATGGAAAACAAGTTGATTACGGAATTGTCTGAAACAACTGGAATGTTAAATATTGGTACTGAGTGATGGGGGGAAAAGAAAACTAGTTTATCATATCACTCTACGGTATTGTTACACTCCCAAAAATTATGGGTAAAAAGCGCAGTACCAGGTAGCCTCTGTTAATCATTGGAGAAAACACGTATTTATATGGGTATATGCTTGTAAAGACTTCAGTTTTTCTATACTTGGTAGATGAGAAGTCAGGCCGGTTTACATGGAAATATAATTTAGACAATCAATTTATATTCTTTGTCCAAAGTAAATTGCCTCAAAGCATGATATTCCAAAAAGGCACAATGCCATGAAGCACCATACCAAGTTGCACACCAATGAGTCCTGAAGAAAATCAAAATTTTGCCTACAGTTGAATATCAATGCCTACATTTAGATAAAATTAAACTTATGTCAACAGAACATGAAAAACGAGTTAGGGTATACATTTTTTGTTATTAGGACAATTATTTAGAACTTTAAAATGCCAATAAGAAATCATGAATAAATGTATTTAAGTGATAAAAAAATAACGAATAACAATGACTTTAAAAGAACTTTAATAAATTCATTTGAAAACGTAATTACATTTGTTGAGGGTATACCCAAGGTACGGTCATGATATTGATAGATGTTCTGTTCTGATAGCAGCCACATATTTAGAACTGTGTTTATACATAATTCTATTGCATGAACATTAAAGATTTCCGAATGTAAATACAACATGGCGATGAGCTTTCCCGGCCGTCCAAACGGTTGCTCGAGTCCTTAGGATGAGTCGGACGACCTGGGTTTTCAACATGGCGATGAGGATATTTTCGACTTCCAGAAGAAATATTTTGAGCAACAGCTACCGGCCTGAGGTCAAGGATCGGGGGACGCAGCTCTCAGCAAATCATGGCGATTGGCAGGTACAGTGGCCCGACCCACAGATTAAAAATGCGGATGTCGAATGAGGCCCCAGCAAATTAAGAAAAGCGTGACCAACATTACTGCTGTGTCTGATGCTTTTGAATATAATCAGAAATGTGGGGGAAAGGTCCAATTTCTGAATCGAGAAGTAGCTGTATAAGCACAAGTTCCATTTTAAGATGCATTCTGTTGAACTCGTTGTTGACCGTTTTATTCTACCATTCTCAAACACTATATGGGAAGCGGTCTCTCTACCTCTGCTTCAATAAAAGGCAAACAAGTACATTTTCAAATATCATCCTCAGTGCTCATATTTATGAATTTTAATAGTTAATATGGATTTTAAGTTCCACACTCTTCTATAAATGAAAACGGATTGTGTAAATGTCACAATTAACTTGTCTTTTACAGTTACAACTACAAAATGGTATTGTATAGTTACTCACAGTTTCACGTGTATATTTCAGTTGATGTGTAATGCGTTATTAAAAGCCATATATTAGTCAAGTTAAAATTAGTTAATAATAAAAAAGCATTATTGGTATCTCTGGTGTAGTTTATGTGTCCTATTTACTTTATATGCTCTTCATTTTAGATGTTTCTCGACATATTTACCTCTAATGGTAAGACATCTTCCGATGAGTAACTTCAATATGATCATTGTCACGCACCACACGTTACTTATGTCATAATTTAATGGTTTTCAAAGTAAATAAAAATAGCCAAGTTTTTAATACTTCCCAACATAGTTGACTGTGTTGGAGTGTTACTGACTTTGGCCATTCTGTCCGTCCCTTCGCACGATAATTGCCGAAAATGTGACTTTATCAAAATGAAATTTTAGTATGTTGTTAAGAGGGTCTGTGGAACACAAGGAAATGGAAATGGATAATATCACACAATTAGTTTTGGATTTTACTGGGATAGAAGAAATGAAATACATTGAACCCTATGAGACTAATTTTTTAAGCGAAGTTAAAAAATCATAAATTGCTTCCAAAATTTTAAGAAACAGTCAAATCATCACTAAGCTTTGATTATTTCCACAACGAAGCCTGATTTTAACGGATGCAGAATGTAAACAAATCAAGCGATTGTAAGGTGATTTGTATAATTGTTGAATTTTTTTCAAGTAAAATTATATTTAGCTCTAGTGTATGGAATATAAGTGACATAGTTGAAATATTCATTAATTTTACATAGACAGGCAGACGATTTATATTTGACGTCATTTGAATAAAATTAATTTTGTGTAACTAGCATTGTATTTATCAATGAAGTTTTAAGTTTTAAAATATAATAAATAACTGTAGTACTGTGATAATTTTAAAAATATCAGCGCTAAATGTATGACAATTTAGAGATGTTTAAATAAAATTGATTTTCAGTTAGAAAGTTTTTCATAATCAATGCTGGATGCATAATTGATCTTTCTTGTTATAATATTATTTAATATTAATTTCGTTGTGTTTATTGTTCATTTTCATTCATTTTAAAAGTTTTAAAATTCATTCCTGCTATATTTATTGAGGATATACTTAAAATATGTAAGACCGTAAAAATGAAAGATGGTTTTACACAAACTATTAAATTTGATCAGTTATCACATTTATTTTTGTTTTACCTTCTATCCATACTATTTTACTTTAATTGAAAACTTTTCAGTGTCTACGCCTTGAGAATACTTCATAATTTTCTGCATAATACTTTACATTTTTCTGCCCTAATTCTTTATAATATACTACGTACTTTATAATTTACTACAATACTTTATAATTTACTGTGTACTTTATAATTTACTGCAATAATTTATAATTTACTGCAATACTTTATAATTCACAGCGCACTTTATAATTTTCTGCGTAAACAAACATTGTGGGCAGAGTGCCAAATGTTTTTAAAGGCATGTGTGTTGTTCATGTTTATTATATGATTGTGTTAATAATTGTAAGATATATGTTCTCTCTATTTTACCCATTTTCATCTATGTGTTATAAAGGGTGATTAAAAGAAGATGGGCCAAACTTTAGGAGTTATATTACACACCAAACCAAGCATTTTGCGGCATAGTTTACCGGGTCGGAAATGAAACGTAAAGGCGTTACATGGCGATGGATTGGGAGAAGTGGTCCCATAGCCTGGCCCCCACGATCATCCGATCTGTCGTGTCTTGACTTCTTTTTGAGGGTATATCTCAAGAGTCTCCTCTATGACACTCCCCTTCAATCTGAAGAGGAACTCGTAGCCTGAATTGCGGCCGCTGCTGACGAAACACGCGACTTGCCTCGTCTGTTCGAGAGAGTTGGCCAATCTCTCCGCCAAATCTATGAAACGTGCATTCAGGTTAGCGGTCGCTCTTTTGAGCCATTACTGCAATTATTTTTTTTTAAATGCCATTTCATAACTTAAAGTATTTAAGTGTTTCTTGTGTTTTCGCCTCACCTCATCAGTTGCACCATTAAGCGCCCACTGGCGCCTTTTCGTTTCATTTCCCACACTGTAAACTATGACGAAAAATGCTTGGTTTGGTGTGTACTACTACCTCGTAGAATTTAATCCATTATTTTTTAATCTCCATGTATATCATACACATACATCGTAGTCTATTTCACAATTAATGCCTTAACGGACGGTGTCTTAAATAAAACACGAAGTCATCACGCTGTGTATTTAGAATCTGATTTAATACAATAGTGCTCATCTATTGTTATATAGTAACTGAATTATTCTACATTTATTTACACATGTCGGGTAATTTAAAATTGTTGAACCGTGTATCAAAATAATTAGTACTCGCTGTTAAGCAGTAAGGGTTAGTGAACCATCCTGCCCTGAAACTTTAATGTACAAATGAAACTTAACAGATATGGTCATTGTATATCGTTGAATTGGAAAATTAAGGGAGAGTATGATTAAATAATTACATTATACAATAATTTAAAGTATCAAATATCTCTCTGATGAATGCTACTTCGTTTATTTTAATGGATTTTCCTTATTATTGGAATGGAAATATTCTATGTGTTATAAAATTTGTTAAATTTACTCATTAATATGTGACTATAAGTACTGTAGTCCTATGAGTGTAGGTAACAGTATAGGTAACTATGAGTATAAATAAGTATGAGTATATGTAACTATGAGTATATGTAACTATAAGTAACTAAATGTATAGGTAACTTTGAGTAAAGGCAACTATAAATAGTGACTATAAGTAGATTATACCTACTCTAATTCTATTCTATTCCATACCCATTCAAGTGGATGTATCTGTTACTTTGAAGTCATTCATACTTATGTAGTAATAATGCCCATCTAAAGAGGAAGTTATTTACAAAAATGTGAATTAAAAATTACCACCAGCTGAGATTTTGTGCTGAAATTGGTAAAACTCCTTGTATATGTAAGATCTCCAAGTGTGTAATTTTGAGATCAATAGACCAAAATGTAAACACCCAAATCTTTAATGTTTTTTTGAGTTAATTTCACAAGCACAGCAGCTAACTGTCATTGTTTCTTAGAACAACTGTAAATAACCTTGCTGACTCAACAGGGACTTGGACCAAGGACGTTCTGACCAACCGACGTTCTAACCTTGAGCTGCGGGAACGGAAATGTAATCTGGTATCGTCGAAGTGGGCTCTGCACAACTTCTTATATAATTTTCCTCATCGTACAATTTCCGTATCGTATATTTTCTATAAACAAGAATAACATGAAGCGTTTTTAATAGACAAATAAACACAAAACCGTGTTTTGTCGTCTGCAAGTTGTGCATTTTTACAACACATTTCTCAACTCGCAGAGTTAAATAGGCCGTGATGAAAACTTAAGAAATACTTTGATTTCTAAGAAATCGCTTCGAAAAATTTTGAACAAAGTACTCGTACAAAGTTTTATTTAGTTTTGACTGCAAAATAAGTGTAAACAAGATGTCGAACAATAATACATTAATTGTAATCAACTTATAGATTCCATTGAAAAATGTTCATGTTTCAGGTGCGCCATAAAATCGATGACATTTTATTCACAGCATATAACATAATAAATACTAATATGCTACACTAGCTACTTCTTCACACGCTTCTCGTGCAAGAAATAGCAATTGGTCTCTAAATGCAACACCTACCCATTTAAGAAGATTTCGTTCATTAAGTGAATTAAGTCGAGGGTTTACGTTGAATATCAAAAATGGTTTTAAATGTCAGCATAAACATGGCGTACATTTTATAGTTCTGTGAACATAGAATTGCGATATTTAAAATAATATGTCATCTCCCATCCTTGCACGTTGCCTTATTTTCAACGTTTTTACACCATTTAAGCTAAAACTCAATTTATCATAGCATTATTTCTAATAGGTTTATGAATAGCCAACAAACAATATTTTACACGTAACTTAGTTACCATAGTTACGACATTGGAATTAAACACTATAAATCCATTGATAAAATATAATAAAAAATCTGATGTGGGCAGTTCATGATCTTCCCTGCAGACTTATATTCAGGTCCTCTTTATTTTAATCAAATTTAATTCAATTTTCGTTCTCATTTAATAGCTGGACTTATTTTCAAAGGTGGCGCAGAGAAAATACGAAAAAACTAAAATATCTCTAGAACGGCTAGTCCTAGTGTAATGGGGTTGATCTTATTCATTTCTTCGTTAAAAATTAGGTATTAAATAACCATTTAGCGGATATATTTGAGCATACGCAGTTTTTTATTTTAGATTTTTGCGATTTTTGTGAGTCATTCGGCAAAAAAGTCAGGTTATTTTTTCCCGAATCGTACCAAAATCTAATCAGCACCAGTAGGGTGTCCTACAAGTAACTTATCTACCGAGTTTTGTGAAATTCGGTAGTGTGAAATTCAAAATATAAATGAAATGTATATGTAAATGAAGATTACATTTAAATGATGTTGCTATTTGCTTCATTTTTACTACAGTTTTTTAATCAAATAATAAAACAGGTTTAAAAATTACTGATTACAATACTTTATTTTATTAATCAAACTATGTTACAAGCACTTTCAATTAGCAAATTTTAAAATTTGAAATTTACACTCTTCGCTCGGCAACATAAATAAAATGTTGAATATTGAAAAAAGTTTCGACAGGATTCAAAGAGAAAAAAATACCATCTTCATAGGTCAGGAAAAATTGAGCAGAAAAACACAGAGGATCTAAGAATATAATCTTTGTCTGATTTATGCTGACAAAGAAGTTGCTTTTGGAAATGGTTGCTACTTTTTCAAACTTTATATGCTGTTGTCTAAAGAAGTATATTTTTCAGATTCATTCTGTCGTCAGCGAGAGGGAAAATTTAATTAAAAAACCGACATTTTTATTTGAAGAATGGCAGAAAATCTCTTCGGTCGAGTTAACATCGGGGGTTCGTAACTTATGTTGTCATTTACTAAAATGTTTAAATAAGGGATATACTGAAACTATAATGATTATATACTATGATTGCAAAAAACACACCATGTTTAATCAGAAACTGTCCCACTGCAGCCCAAATAACTTCAGCAGAACGTGGTAAGTAAGTAATTCCCTTAGTAAATAAGTAAGTACTAGTAAGTAGTAGTAAGTAAGTAAGTAGAGCCGTCTAACATAATAAGAATGAATGCATCTTGAATGGAGTCACTGAAATATTTTGCACACGAGATTTTCAAGTACTTATGTCCACGTACATATATTAGTACAGCTCAAAAATATCCAATATTACTTTCTCCAGTATTAGTAATACGATGACCTATGTATTTTGATTCTGCGCATTATATTTTAGTGCTAATCAAAGTAAAAAAATATATATCCTTTTTTAACACTTAACAACATAGTTGAAAAGTGTTTATGGCTTTGTTCATTCTGTCTGTCTGTCTGTTTGGACGATAAATGCCATAAAAATGACTTTGTCAAAATTGAATTTTAGTGTGTTGTCGAGACGATCTGCGGGATATACAGGTATGTAAATGAATAATATCACCCAATTAAGTTATGGATTGAACCCGGGTTGTAAAAATTAAATACATTAAACCATATATGCTCTAATTTTTTAAACATTATTTAAGCAAAATTAAAATTCACGAATTGCTTCGAAAATTTTCGGAAATATTCAAACTACCCTATAAAATATATAAAAAAAATCAGCAAAATATGGTCGATAATTTTTTAAATAAAAATTAAAATATTAACGACACCCATATAATATGAAGAGTTCATGTGACCCATTTCAAAATGAAATATGACATCCATCTTTTTTCCCAGAGTAAAAATCGTGATTCTTAAAGTTCTTTTAAATTTATATTTAGCACTGCATCCGTCCTAAAACTGCTTTATATTTGCGTCTTCCCTGTGCATCTATTTTCTGCGCCAACGCAGTTACAATATTTTTTAGTTTAAATGATCTTCAGACTTTGATTATTTCTACAACGAAGCCTAATTTTAATGAATATAAAATGTAAACAAGTGATTGCAAGATGAGTTGTAAAAGAATTGCTGAAATTTTTTTAGCTCTAAATTATTTAACTCTAGAGTCTGGAATAAAATGTCTAAATGAAATACTCACTGCTTTTACACAGAGTCCGACGAATTATATTTCGGTGACGTCATTTAAATAAAGTTTGAATGAAGTTTTAAGCATGGAGTTACAAAGTACTTTTACTTACATGGTTTTAATTTTAAAAGTAAAATCACTTATTACAGTTCTGTGAAAATTTAAAAAATATCATCGCTGAATGTATCGCATTTTAGAAATGTTAAATTAATTACAAGTCAAATAAATTATTGTAGTTCTGCGATAATTAAAAAAAAATATCGCCTGTGAATGCATCGTACTTTAGAGATGTTTAAAAACAATTACAGTTGGAAAGTGTTTTATAATCCATGGTTTATGCATGATTGATCTTTCTTGTTTTAAATAATACGATAAATAAAAAGTAATGGAGCTTATAGAAGGTATATATTATTATATTAATTTTTCATAACAAAACGAATTT
The DNA here is from genome assembly GCA_951213105.1 of Amaurobius ferox. Classification (NCBI taxonomy): domain Eukaryota; kingdom Metazoa; phylum Arthropoda; class Arachnida; order Araneae; family Amaurobiidae; genus Amaurobius; species Amaurobius ferox. The sequence goes on along the minus strand of OX578144.1, from coordinate 95,252,340 downwards.
ATCTATTGTGGATATGCAATCTGCGCGACCAAGAGGCAGTTATGCAGTTTTGATATTTACAACTATTTATGGCAAAACAAAAAGCAGTCTTGCAGGTGCTATTTTATGACAGTCTTGGCCCGGAGGGTCATGTTCCCAATAAATTCACTTCACACAAATTGTAGGTGCAGTTGGGCAAATATCTCCTTGTGGCCCAAGACATAAACCAATTTTCATTCGAAAATCAAGCAGTCAATGGGGAAATGATGCTACATCGCACAGAGGAACAACCAGTCAGACTACGGAGGGCGTAACTGGACCTCAGTCAAAATGCTGTGGCAACAAGGAGACGATTCCATCTAGTTCGATAATGACTACCCAAGAGCGATGAGAGAGAATCGTGATTATATAAAATTATTGTGCAGAAGCAAATTGAATATTCAACAAGGATGTTTATCCAAAAGAGATGTGATTTGAGTTTTTAAGCAACGCAGTGGTTATTATGAATATTGAGAATGTTAGAAAAATACGCGATACATATTTCAAGCATGCTGACCAACAGACCCCAAAACCGAGGTATGTGCCAGTCTGCATATATATTAGGTCAATTGTTGATTTTGGAAAAATATTATAAAGCCTGGTCTGACATGCGCATTTTCTACTCCTAAAGCGTTTATTAAAACTAATTTAATTTTATCATAACAATAAGATATGCGAATAAATAATATTTATTTAAAAATTTGAAAATGTGGATTTTAATGTGTAGTGTTTAAATTAAGGATTACAAATTAGAACGAAGTCAGATTTTTGAGTTATGAAGGATCACGACTCTTCATATTTCGATTACGAGGAGTTTTAAAAATTATTTTGAGACCCTCCAGAAGTCCTGTCGGTGACCTGGACAACTGAATCTCTGCACATTTAAAGCATCTTCCACTTGACAGAATTTATAGAAGCCAAGTTTTAGAATTCCTTCCCAGAGACTGATAAAATGGGAGAAATATTTGTTCTTTTTATACTTTTCAGCGACCTAGAAAACTAACACTTTGCACAATTATCGTTTCGATCCTGACCAGTATGTAACTAAAACGATTTACAATTAAGACGATTATTTTTGAAGAGTCATACGTTGTTAAAAAAGTACAGAAATTTAAAAAAGGTTACAGCTATTAAAAATATTAGTATTACAGAACTTAAAGAAATGTTACAATATTTTAAAATGTTAGATTTCCTGCTAATGAGTGATATCCTAAATAGTTAAATAGTAGTATTAATAATCAAAACACACGACTCTCTCAAAAACGCGACTCTCTAACTCTAAAATGCGATACATTCAGAGTTGATATCTTTAAAATTATCAGAATACAACAATAGTTTATTATATTTGAAAATTAATCGAAAACAAATGAACTTTATTCAAATAACGTCATCGAAATATAAATCTCCTGGTTCTCTATATAAAAGCCGTGAATATTTCATTCATAAATTTGTTTCCATTCCGTTCATTCAGCGACGATATTTTTAAAATTATCACAATACTATAATAATTTATTTTACTTAAAAAAATAAAATCATAGAGGTGAAATTACTTTCTAACTCCATGCCTTAAACTTCATCAAAAAACAATAATATTGAATCGCCTGTTTCTCTATGTAAAATCAATGTATGTTTCATCTATATCAGCTATATTGCAGACTCCAGAGCTAAATAACTTTGCGTTAAAGAAATTCAGCAATTCTTATACAACTCATATTACGCCTTGATGTGTTTACATTCTCCATACATGAAAGTTAGGCTTTGTTGTTGAAATGATCAAAGTTTGATAGTCAGTTAAACTCCACAATATTGTAATTGCGTTGGCGCAGTAATAGATGCACAGAAAAAAATAAATAAAGAGGGTTTTAGGACGAAAGCAACACTAAATATACATTAAATGGAACTTTAAAAATCACGATTTTGACACAAGATGGATTCATATTTTATTTTGAAGTGGATCACATGATCTTTTCATATAATATAGATGCAATTGCTATTTTAATTTCTATTTTAAAAACTTACGAGCTTATTTTGCTGATTTTTTATATATATATATTTTATGGGATAATTTGAATATTTTATAAAATTTTCGAAGTAATTTGAATTTTAAATTCGCTTTAAAATGGTCGAAAAATTAGGTCTCATAGGGTTTAATGTATTTCATTTTTTCAACACGGGTTCAATCCAAAACTAAATGGTTGATATTATTCATATCATTCCCATATGTCCCATAGACCGTCTCAACAACATACTAAAATGTCATTTCGATAAAGTCATTTTTACGGCAGCTAGCGTGCTAACGGACAGACAGACAGTCCGAATGAACAAAGTCATAAACACTTTTCAACTTTGTTGTAAATTGTTAATAAAGTCATTTTTACTGCAGTTATCGTGCTAACGGACAGACAGACAGAATGAATGAATAAAGTCATAAACATTTTTCAACTATGTTGTAAAGTGTAAAAATAAAAGAATAAAGCTGAAACCCATGTTATTATATTTGAAATTATTTTTGTTAAAAGAGTAAACCATATTTCAATTACTGCAAGTAACAAACGGCATACAGATGGGCAAAAGCAAGGAATGAACATACAGCTTTGTGTACATCGTATTTACATTCCACATATACACATTATTTTAATATCTGCAATACTGTGTAATATATCAAATTTATTTCTAAAAGTCCCTAATACTCCAAGTTAACTGTTTGTTAAATACTATTTATTTCAAGCACACTCTTTGATATCCATTCAAAACATATTGTTTACTCTTTATTCTATCCATAACTGTTTATTTCAAAAGTTAGTATCAGCGTACGGGAATAAAAATCTGGAACTTCAAAACCGTGTAAAATAACATCTTATTTGTTTTGAATTTTTGCTTGGTGACATAAATATTTACTCTGTTTCTTTTGTACGTGACAAAAGTTCAGATTTTTTTATATGCGACCTCATAATTTGGAATTTCGTTGTTTTAAAATGTATATATTTACTTAGTACAATTGAGACTACTTCTTCAAAGAGCTATGCATTTCGTAAACAAGGCCGTGTATGTTTTTCCAGAGGTATATTTTTGCATCTGTTTACTATATAGTGACTGAAAAGCAAGCATTTTTACGACTTCGGTTAGAACAAAATATGAATTTAAAAAATAAAAAACTTTATTACAATACAGCATAAAATAGTTGAAAACGATATAAAACAGTGTAAAGGTATAAAGGCAAAAACTGGTACCTTCGTCAGAACATGATCAAGTTTTCAATATTCACAAAGCATAAATACATATGCACTTCCATTCACCACAGATTAATGATAGCTCGGTTTGATATACGAGAATATGCATTATCGTCTACCATTTTCTTCTGAATTCTAGTGCGCATTGTACAGCTAACTGAGAGATCCATTGACTAATTTATTAAATCACGTTTCTCTTCGACTGATCACGTTCAATGGATGTTCGCTAATATCATTTGGATATGCTGAGGAATCTGTTCGTTTACTAAAAGCTTGAATATATATATATATATATATGTATATATATATATATATATATATATATATATATATATATATATATATATACATATATATATATATATATATATATAAAAATATATATATATATAAATATATATATATATATATAAGGGAAGAAGAGATTTTTCTAATGTTGTGAAAATAATATTATTTTCTGTTCTCACGCTTAGAAATGTTTACTTTTATTGCGTCATCTATAAAATTTAATTCCCAGCTATAAACTGAAGCTAGTGTTTTTATTCATTGAGTTTATGTTGGCGGATTTCGAGGAAGAGGACTTGAACCTAAATAAAGAAAATGTCATAATGAAAAACAAAACAGAGGACTGATAGAAATCTGGTTTCCATATCAACTCACAAAAGTCTGATTACTTGAAATATGCTTTGTAACTGGCGTTGCCCGTAATTTATCTATTATCCACCCTGTCGTATTTGGAAAATTTTCATGAATGAATTCACTGAATCACTGATTTAAATCCCAGTCTACACGGGGAAAAATTTTCAGTTATTAATAAACTATTTTTAAATACAACTATTAGCTAAAACAATCAGATAACAAGTAGAAATAGCTAGCTAATTGCTATCTCCGTAGCTAATAAATAATAAAACACACCTTTTATTGGTTGTACCTTAACATTTTACCAACAGAATGCAGAGAACGAACATTATAAGCAACGCAACTTTTGGAAATATTTATAAAATAAAATTATTTTAAATTCATGTGCAAGGATGTTCTTTTCTAAAGAGTTTTATATGTAAAAGTTTGTTCCTGTTAATTTTAAACAATATTTAATGGACAATATTTAAAGATGTTAATTTAACTTCGTATTCTGATCTTCACTGTGTAACAAAATGACTTAATACGTATTTCCTTAAATGTTGCAGATTGGAGAATGAATTTTCGATTTTAATTTTTTAAACATCATAAAACCATTAGTACCTTCTATTTAAAGTTTTAACCTTCAGAAAATATTATATGTCATCTTTTTTAAAGATATTTATAAATAAAACAGATTAAATCTCGTATATGATAATGATTCTTAAAAACTGAAGATATATTAAAAAATCTGATGTGGGCAACACATGACTTTCCTTATATAATGAAATGAATTTACTACTTTTACAGTAAAATAAATAGGTTTTTCTTCTAGTAGATACTAATATCCTTTCCAAGAAATTGACTTTTCGACAATTAGTCGTCATTTTCTTTGATTATCGTCATTTTTATCCATTTGGCGAGATTTTCGTTAATTTGGCAACATTTCAAAAAGTCGCCAAGTTGGCGACATTCCGCCAATTTTGTCGCTAAAATCTCACCAAGCGTTATGGACAAAGAAATAAGTTATATATATATATATATATATATAACATATTAGATATTGAATTTTTGACATATATTATATAACTATTATTATATATTTATATATTATATAACTTATTAGATATTGAATTTTCCACAATTAGTCGTCATTTTCATTGATTTAGCGTCATTTTTATCCATTTGGCGAGATTTTCGTTAACTTGGCAACATTTCAAAAAGTCGCCAAGTTGGCGACATTCCGCCAATTTCGTCGCCAAAATCTCGCCAAGCGTTATGAACGAAGAAATAAGTTATTCTTACAGCAGATACATTGGCGTTCAAATGCAAAAGTATTACTCAAAGTATCTTTTTTCATGAATGGAACGAGCTAGATCCACGAGAATGATGTCACCCAATTTATCGCATGATATTATATATGAAAAGTGAACATGTTTCTCAATAGGAAATATTTTTTTTCTATTTTATTTGACTTTTTGATAATGTTTTTGAAAAATGTGCAATATCTCGAGAACGGTTCATGTTACCGTTCTAAAATTTATGTCAATCGTTTTCTAATGAAAAATTACATAAGGAATGTCTATTTACGTAACTTTATTATTGGTTTTGATTTTTTGACGATTTTTTCAAAATTTCATTCGAAAATTTAGGGGGGTTCTGAACATTCGATTGCGTATAGAAACAATAGGCTTCCAGTGTTTACAGATTGTGATTTTTGTACCAAATTTGGTTCGAATCGGTCCATTCGTTCGTCAGTTATCGTCTCCACAGACCCACTGACACACACACACACACACACACACATACACACACACATACTTTCACACACACACATACTTTCACACACACACACACACACACAGACATCACTTCAAAAATGTTTGATTCGTGATCAGGGATGCTTGAAACGTGTTCTCCCGTCGAAAACTCGAATTCGAATTTTCGACCCCGTCACAATACTTTCCTTATACATTATGTATATAAGGAAAGTAAAAACATTCCACCAATCCACATATTGAAATATATGGACTATACTGCTTACTGAGGATGTCGTCAATATTGATAATTGTTAATTTAGAGTTGTTTAAAAATTAAGTTAAATATGTACGAAATAGTTTTAGATGTTGTCATCCGGATGTACAATATACCGTACCAAATGTACAATTTAATGTTACAAACACAGTGCCATGGATCTTTTAATCACTTTTTCACTGTTAAAGAAGTAAATTCATAGCATTATATAAGGAAAGTCATGTGCTGCCCCCCCCACATCAGATTTTTTAGTGTAGTCACAAAGAGCATCGATAAGTGTTTCTTCAATTTTCACTGAACATTTTCTTTCTTCTAGCAATTCTAGACTATTTGTTGCTAAAATGTACTAAAAAGCACAGGGCCAAATCACCGATCCTGGTATCTGAATTGAGATGAATATTTAAATTTGAATGCATTTACATTTTTAATATTTGGAGCCCACATTTCGTTTAATTTACGAATGCAAAAAATATTTTATTCCTAAATTGCATCGGCATAAAGGAAAAAGAACAAAGGATATCGGTAAAAGAAACATTGTACAAATATTTTGCTAATTGCCTTCTTTGTACAAGAAAGTAATCTCTTACTATTTGTTAAACGAACAAATACTTTATAAGCAGTTTGTCAAATAAGAGTCACACTAATTGAATGACATTTCCTCCACTAAAGAAAATCTATAACGTTAATGATGCTAATTGTGTCAAGCTATTCTAGGCATTTTAACAAACTAGGTTATTTTTCCTGTCAAAGTAATTTGTACTAAATAACGGGAATTAAATTAATTTGTTTAGATATCGTAACAGTTTGGTAATCTAATTGGTATAAAACAATAAAATATTGTAATATGGGATAATAAATTAGAATTTGGAAGCCTTATATATTCACAGATTTGTTATTAAAATGGACCAGAACTTGATATGATAAAAATGAACATTTTTACCAGAATTATTTTAAATACACTTCCATTGCAGATAACATAATTTATGGACCGATTTGGTTCTTATTATGAATATGTCAGCATAGCATTGATGATATCTGCAATGACCGCAAAAATTACTATATACACAATCTTGAAAACTAAATGGACAAACTCCATCCTAGTAGACGGATTTAAATTTCTTCAATATTTTGCTCAGGCTACACAAGGTGGCGATGCAATACAGAAATGAGTGACTGTGTGGCCAAATTTATAGCAAGATCAACTAGCCAAGCCAAGACGAAACATTTCGGGGCGCCTGTGCCAGGAGCACTTATCCGCACATCGAATATTTGAAGAATGTTCGATTTTAGTAATTTTCGACGTTATGCAGATGTTTCTTCATTCCTATAACAGGACGTAGATGATGGATGTTTCAAATGTTGTTGCTTGGTGATGCTGTCTGGGTATTGTCTGAGTGTCTAGAAGAGGTAAAAAGGGGGTGGGGCGAAGGGAAAGCTCCGACCTGGTAAAATATACCAGTCCAGGAAATTAAGTTATATTTAAATACAACAAGAGTAGTCGTCGAGAGAGCATAAGTATATTAATTTCACGAAAAAAAATTGTTTTAAGATATATCATAAGTGGATTGCAAGCGGGCTGACGTCAGGAGAAGCTAGCTAATAAGCAATCGTGCCATGTCAGTGGATTTTGATCTAATGAAGAGCAGGCGCAGAAGTGGCGCCATCTATCGCCGTCATTCAGATCGAATTCAGCCTAGATGACACCAGATTGTAGAGAAGCAAATCTCGGCTTCTTCCTGGGGAATTTTTAAAGGTCCAGCCAGAAGATTTCTCGGACGCCGCTTTCCTAGATAACTAAGGGAAGTGTTGTCGTAGCTGTGATCTGCCTCTCTCAAACATGGTTTGCTTGAATTCTTCTTGTAGAAATTTCGAGCGAATCGCTTAAACTGTTCTACAACTTTAGAGACTTTGAGGCCATGGTGAATGACTTCGTTCTGTACAAATCGAGGAGCTTTCACAATGCATCGTAATGCTTTGTTTTGGAATACTTGCAATCTCCCAATGTGCGTTTGTGCAACCGACCCCCAGACAGGGCAAGCATACAGAAATGATGGTAGAGACAATAAGCAAATGGTTGTAGACAATGGTTGTAGACAATAAGCTTATTATGGGTGGAAAGGTGGGACTTGCTACCGAGAAGTGGAATGAGGGAGGTATAAATTTTATTTACAGTTTTCAACTTTTCATGAACTGAATCATTACAGCCTCGCATAGCCTAATTCTAAAGATTTTTAAAGCTGACTCCTTTGTAGGGCCAAATTTGTAAATCCATAAACAGATTGGCAAAGTTGCGGTATATAACAATTTAATTTTGCTGCAATTGCTGATACCATCTATTCTGTGATGACAAACGAATAATAAATTTTAATCCGGTCCGTGGATGTTGCTACCTACAATGCCAGTGATTTCTAAAAAATTTGGGAACTACCTTTATATTAGGATTGTGTGATTGTTATCAGAATAGTATTTCTATATCAGTTCTAAATAATAGATGTAAGAAGTGTTACTTTATTTCTAAATAATAATCCTCTCCCTTCGCAGAGCTTTCATTAAATTCTAACTTAAATTATACTTTTAGCTCTGAAATATTATTTGACCTATCTAAGATATTATGGAAATTTAACACTTCGTGATAGCCCAAATTGACCCTTCCCCTATACAAATTTTGGCACAGAATTCGTTTCTTGGAATATTAGACTTCGTTTGGAGTTAATGTGACACAGCATTTGATTTTACTTTGTGGTGCAACAGTGCGATGCAAAATAAACAAACAAATCCAATTTCTTTTTTATAGATATCAATTTCAATATTTTAGAAATTATCAAATTTAGAGAGCTCGTCTGATTATCAAAATAAAAATTTGAATGTTTTCGAATGTTTTATGCATTTGTCCGCACCATAACCTCTCATTAAACGTGTGATTTCATGCATTGGAAAATTTGGGGTCCAAGCGATATTAACATACATACAAAAATGATCCGATACGTTTTAATAAGGTATATATACGTTCTACAATTGATGACAATGCTAAAACATAGTGTGTGGTTCTTAGAAAAAGTTGAGGTGTATCTCTGCCTCACTTAGAGAGCATTCACGGTAGGAGGATTTTAGTATTATCTGATATGGTCGGGGAATGTAAGGCCTAGCTTAACTCACTGATAACACAATTATTCGAAATTGTATCCATGATCAGGTCTATTACTATTTTTCTGAGAAATCCGGTCTACTATGAATTTGATAAATCAATGGACATTAAAAGTATGCTATTATCTGTGTGCTATTATTAGTTTGTCCAGTTAGTAATATATGACGGTTCAAAATACGACTATTGAGTTGCTGCCCAAGTTTGTCTGAAATGGATTGAAAGAAAGCACCTCCAGTAGAACTGATATCATTGAGCTCAGTGTCCTAGACTTTCACGTTATCATTATTACTACCTCGGCTACCTATGTTTGCGTGGTAGTAGTTTTTTCTGGGTAGATTCAAAACCCGTTACAGGTGTGTTGTTTTGATGAGTTCTAACAGTAAGGTAAACGGTTAAATGATACTGATTACTTATCTGAGAACGTTAAATCTACTTTGAAACATGCCTTTCAGCCTGCTTCACAATTACTGCGAATAATATTTTATTCTTCATCATAGTCTAAGCCTATCAAAAACAGGGAAATGATACTTTTTTAACGATGAAGATTTTTTTGGTTTTGTTTTGTTTCATAATACATGGTGTTGAAAATAGTAGTCTAATTTAAAAACTGGTTTTATGTATTTCTGACTTATAATTAATACACTACCCAGCCAGTAAGACCTACTCAAAAGTGTATTATAGCTATTTGGCCGGCATGGATAGTGCTACCCAGTTTTTAAACGGATGCCAATGGGGGTGGTAACACCAGAAATCGTATCATCCTTCCAATTACCAATCTCATCTCCTCTACGGATGGAGCTCCGTATTCGTTACTATAAGTGCACACATCTTCAGCTTTTTTATTCAGTAAGTGCTTTTTGGAAAATAAATTTGTCTCCGTCACCGGAGGGGGGGGGGGGGGGGTCAGAAATCTTAAACCTGGCTGCATAAAATTATGTCATCTGACTTATACTATAAATGTGCAAACATTCAGTTTTACTTATAGTTTCTCTTTAGTTTTATAAAAACTTTAGTCAGTTTTATTTCATTTTTACAAATACTTTAGACAATTATATACGTATATTTCAGTGAATGTATATATTGTAAGCTTTTGCTGTATTGATTTTAGGCAAGAATACACTTCAGTTTTAATCAGGAATGCATTGAAAAATGTTTCGTTAATCACGAAAATAAAATTTATTTTATTCATAAATGGGCTATTTTATAAATAAATACGTATTTGCTCGAAATGGTTAGAAAAAAAGTAATTAATTGAAATACTTTACTGCACATTGCTCTGTCATGAAATGGCATTTGTTGAAGAAATTTTCATCTTAAATGATAATTTAGTAACTCAAACAACCTTTCCGATAATTAAAAGAACCCAAATCTGCATTTACTGTTACGGTGGAATTAAAGTAAAAAATTATTTCCGTATCTTTAAATAATTAGGACGATGAAAGTATCTTTTTGAGAATGATAATTAAATACTCAATAAAAAGATAGGAAGTATAATGCCATAGGAAATATTACACAAAATAATTTTAAACATTAGAACATTTTTAAATTTAAGAAAAATTGAATTTTAAGACTTACATGTTTTGTATCATGATTTTGTATCTAAAAATATATTTTTCAAATACAGTGAACCCCGGTAATAGCAAATGTTTTTTGTTTTAATAAACCCCCTGAATTATAAAAACAGCTACGTTATAAATGAAGAGTTATTTTAAAATGCTCAACTTTCACTGTTAAAAGATAATTAGCGGGCTTATTATGTAATAATTGTATGTTCCTATGTTCTATATTATTTGTCTCTTCCACAAAGACAGATTGCGAGCGTTCGTATTCTACAGATTTTAAAGAGACTTGTTAGTAGAAAGAATTCAATTACACTGCATATGCATTATTATATGTAAAAATGTAAAAATATCTCGAGAACGGTACATACTAACTTTTTAAAGATTACATCAATCATTTTCTAATGAAAAATTACATAAAAAATGATTATTTGCGTAACTTTATTAAAGGTTTTGATTTTTTCAACATTTTACTCCAAAATTTGAAAGGGTTCTGAACTAAAAACCATAGGCTTCCGGCATTCACGGATTGTATATATTGTACCAAATTTAGTTTGAATCGGTTCGATATATATATATATATATATATATATATATATATGAAAATTCTTACTAAGCAAGTGATTCATAGAAGAAATGGAAAAACTAGAATGGCACTATACCCCATTATAAGGGCTCTGAAATCGTAGTTTCAAACTGACCAATGTTACAATTTCTTAGCGAAAATACAATTTAAAACATCAATATTAATGTATCTATATTTTCCGATTTTTTTTATTTTTCTAATGTTTTTAGCTATACATATATATATATATATATATATATATATATATATATATATATATATATATATATATATATATATATATATATATATATATATATATATATATATATATATATATATATATATATATATATATATATATATATATGTATATATATGTATATATATATATATATATATATATATATATACATATATTGATATATGGGGTATAAGAAATACTTACACACAGGCATGACCTCAAAAACGTTTGCTTCGTGTGTTCAGAGAGGCTTGAAACGCACTCTTCCGTCGAAAACTCGAATTCAAATTTTCGACCCCGTCACTATACTTTCCTTACACATTATACTATGTATATAAGGAAAGCTATAAAGTAATCAAATTACATGAGTTTCAATCATTACACTGCTACTTAAGCCACAAATGTAGTTTTTTAAGTTGTCTATAAGACGTTTTTTATCAGTAATTTCCCTTTTAATAAAGGTTATCTGGATTAAGTTTTATGATGAAGTGGTGTCAATCTGCACTTCAAATGGCTGCAGAATAATATAAGTACTACAGTTGTAAGAAAAAGTCACTCCCAGAGTCTGGCACTTTAGTTTTCTCATTGATAGCTGCAGCAATTATTTATCCGTCAGTGGTAACTTGACTCTTTGGTCTCAGTACGTATATATACCAGTCTCCTGATTTACAATTTCATGTGCAATTTCTACTTCTGCAAGTACAATTTAGACAAACCTATATGTGGAATCGCAAGTGTTTCGTATATTTCCTCATATTCTATTTCTGTAGATGGTTCACGATACTTACAAAATAATTTATGTGGGTGAGTATCCATATATCATTTTTTGGTGTAGTAAATCGCTTAAGGCATCGAGTTTAGAATTTTGTGAAGTTGATGCAATTTCAACAGCATTGCGGTATGATTTTATTGACTTATACCCACATTTAGCGATTTAGCGTAGTTAATTGTATTTTTTACTTTTGGGCCACTTACAACTTTTCTAATTGTCACGTTAGATTTGTGCAAAACATAAATTATCTGGATACTTTGAAATATATCTGCATTTCGTCATCAAGAACCAAAATACTAATGTAAAATTTATAACCATAAACAATGTTATGTAGATTCTGTATATCTATATTTCTCTGTAAAAGACTTAAGTCATTACATTATACAGTACAAGTTATGTGCTGTCCACATCAGATTTTATTTTGTTATAGCTTTCAGACAAAATTAAAGTGTGCTACATCGTAGGGAAAAATCGTAGGATGGCAAGACTGGGATATTTTATGGTACCAAAGTAATGCAAAAAAACAACCATAACGTAAAATTATTAAAAAAAGAATGTTATATATATATTATTTTTACATCATAAAAAGGGCTTCATCGTTGCATTTCTGACCTCGCATTGTATAATATAGACTTGTTTATTTGTTTAGAAAATGTATGAACATATTGTTTATTTGTTGAAAGCTTTATCTCTGCATACTCCAACATTTACTCTCTCTTGTGTACGGTACGTGACTAAAGTTCAGATTTCTCCAAATCTAATTTTATATTCTGAGTGCTTCAAAATGCCTAAAAATATGAGAGTAAAAAGGGTTGAAATCATTACTCACACGAACTACATATTCTACAAACTTTGAATAATTTATTACATGATGATTTATTTTTATTCCACTCTTTTTTGGCTGTAAAACTTTCTGATTTTTGTATATAAAAATTAAAAATATATTTTGTGTTATTCTTCAAGATTGTTTTATATCATATATAGAAGACGCTAAAAGCGGTAGTGTAGCAAATACTATATCGTAATGCTGAAATTGGGTAGTATAGATGAACGTAGAAACTTTCAGAATCGCTGCTTCTACGGAAATAAACTTTTGTAGATTTATATTTTTCGTCTTTATAACTTTGTAAGTTTTTCACTTACATATTTCGCGACATAGATTAGAGGGGAGACTTACCTTTCTGTTAAGATCAAGTATTTCACTTACCTATTAGAAAACAGGAATTACGCAATATGTTTTTAAAACTAAATTGTGTGTATCAAAGAGATTTAAAACAAGAACGATCAATCATGCATAAAGCAATGATTATGAAACACATTAGAACTAAAATGAAATTTTATTTAAACATTTCTAAAATGCGATACATTCGGCGCTGATGTTTTAAGAATTATCACATTATAATAATTTATTTTATTTGGAGAGTTAAAATTTCATCAAAAATGCCAATGCTATAAAATTCCTGCTTCTTTATCTAATATCAATGAATATTTTATTTATATCACATTTATTCCAGAGCTAAATAACTTTGTGTGAAAAAAATTCAGTAATTGTTATACAACTCATTTTACAATCACTTGTTCCAATCACATAAATCCATGAAGATAAAAGTACTTAATAACTCCATGCTTTAAACTTCATCGAAAAAGGCAATAGAATCGTCTGCTTCTCTATGTAAAATCAATTAATGTTTCATATCAGCTATATTGCAGACTCCAGAGCTAAATAATTTTGCGTTAAAGAAATTCAGCAATTCTTATACAACTCATCTTACAGCTTGATATATTTACATTCTCTGTACTTAAAAATTATGCTTCGTTGTAGAAATAATCAAAGTTTGATGATCATTTAAACTCAAATAATATTGTATTTGTGTTGGCGCAGAATATAGATGCACCGAAAATACGCAAATATAAAGCAGTTTTAGGGCAGATGAAACACTGAAAATAAATTTAAAAGAACTTTGTATATCACAATTTTTACATTGGGAAAAATATGCATTCCACATTTTATTTTGAAGTTGGACACGTGCTCATCATATAATATGGATGTAATTATAATTTTAATTTTTATTTAAAAACTACCGAGCATATTTTGCTAAAAAAATGTTTATATATTTTATGGGATATTTTAAATACTTCCTAAAATTTTAGAAGCTATTTGTGAATTTTCCCATTGTTTAAAAAATGTTTAAGAATTTAAGTCATATAGGGTTCAATATATTTCATTTTTTAGCCCGGATTCAATCCAAAACTAAGTGGGTGATATTATTCATTTACATTCCAATATGTTCCACAGACCGTCTCAACAACATACTAAAATTTCGTTTTTATAAAGTCATTTTTACGTCAGTTATCCTGCAAACGGACAGACAGACAGACAGAATGAAAAAAGTCATAAAGACTTTTCAACTATGTTGGAAATTTTTAATAAACTGATGTTTTTTTTAACACTTTATAACATAGTTGAAAAGTGTTTATGAAATTTTTCATTCTGTCTGTCTGTCTGTCCGTTTGCATGATAAGTGCCGTAAAAATGACTTTATCAAAATTAAATTTTAGTATCTTTTTAAGACGGTCTGTGAGACATATGAAAATGTAAATGAATAATATCACCCAATTTGTTTTGGATTGAACCCGGATTGAAAAAATGAAATACATTGAATCCTATGGGACCTAATTTTTCAAACATTTTAAGCGAATTTAAATTTCACAAATCGCTTCAAAATTTTTAGAAAATATTCAAATTATCCCTTAAAATATTTTTAAAAAATTCAGCAAAATATGTTCGGTAGTGTTTTAAATAAAAATTAAGATATTAATTGCATCCGTATTATATGAAGAGATCACGTGAATCCTTCAAAATAAAATATGGCATCAATCTTATGCCAAAATCTTGAATTTTAAAGTTATTTTTAATTTTTATTTAGTGTTGCATCGTCCTAAACCCGCTTCATTTTCTTTTCTAAGCATCTATATACCGCGCCAACATGATTACTATATTTTTTAGCTTATATGATCATCAAACTTTGATTATTTCTAGAACGAAGCCTAATTTTTACGTACGTAGAATGTAAACACATCAAGCTGTAAGATCAGTTGTATAAAAATTGCTGAATTTCTTTAACGCAAAATTATTTAGCTCTGGAATCTGCAAAATTGCTGATATGAAACATTCATGGATTTTACATAGAGAAACAGACGATTCTATTGTCTGTTTCAATGAAGTTTTAAGCATGGAGTTATTAAATACTTTTATCTCCATGGATTTAGGTGTTTAAGTAAAATAAATTATTGTATTATTGTGATAATTTTTAAAATATCGCCGCTGAATGAAAGGAATGGAAAAAATTATGAATGAAATATTCAATGCTTTTACATAGAGAGCCAGGCGATTTATATTTCGATGACGTTATTTGAATAAAGTTCATTTTGTTTTTGATGAAGATTTCAAATGTAATAAATTATTGTATTATTGTGATAATTTTACAAATATCACCGCTGAATGTATCACATTTTATAGATGTTTTAATAAAATTGCATTGCAGTTGGAAAATGTTTCATAATCAATGCTTTATGCATGATTGATCTTACTTATTTGTTCTTGCTTCTTTGATTATGTTTCAAGCAGGAAAAATGTTGTGTTATGTACGCCTTATATACACTCTTCATCGAAGATAGAGAATTTTGAAGTGTATTTATTTGCAAGTATTTGCTTTGGCTGAAGTGTTTGCCTGCAGGTACATAAAAGTGGTTGGGTGGAGGTGCAGTGACATGCCAACGAAATATATATTTATGTTTTTATGTTTTTAAATTATACCTGAAATGCGAATTTCATTCATTATGCTTCAATTTTCATAATGGGAAACTACAAATAGAGCATATTTAAATTTTACATATATTCAAATAAAAACCACAAGTAATATATACCGTCACGTGTAATATATGCTGTAGAACAATAAAATTATGGACAAAGTATTAAGAGATAAATTATAAAGTTATCAATTACATTTTAATAAATCCCAATATACATGCAAAATAAATCCCAATATACATGCCTAATATCAGATAGTTTAATACAACAACTCTCTCTTCCGAGTTTTTCTTTCTAAAATTTTTATTCAAATGATTTAGGTTTTAACTTTTACGTATGCGTCAGATGGGTACATATTTTTTTCCATCATATGTAACATGCATTACGTTACATATGTAGCAGTTTTAGTTAAGGATGGCATGAATTCCTATGCAGATAAGGACCAATTATGTTTTGCCTCTTACTTAAATAGATCAATTAAGGCTTTATGGGATACAAAAAAACTTAAAATAAAAGTGTGAGACCAGAAATAGATCTCACACCAGTTATTGTGAGACAGTTTTATGTACATTATTTATTGTGTCTGAAATGTCAGACACAATAAATAAATATGTTCAGTCTCAATGACAACAGTGTTTACGACACGTGGATCCAAATGTCAGATAAAATCATAAATATAGGGGTGTCAAGACAAAAAGGGGTCGAATGACTCTTAAGAAAGTATGTAACGGCATTGGATAAAATGTCTGACCAATGGAGAAGATCCTAGTGGCGTCGCTGGGAATACTGTCAATCAGAGCAAAGGAGGAGTGTCGGACCTGGGGCAAAAGAGTCACAACAAAAGGAGATATAGTTAGAAACAGACTTACAGCACGACACTTAAGAAAGAACGACTAGATATGTAGACTAAGAGAATGACATAAGTACGATACATATGGAGAGCGATTTCGACGGAGAGAGTGCAGCATAATTTCTACCAGGGATGATATCGAAATTCACGATGACTTCTGCACGACAATTGCAGAATGTAAACCACAAAGTCCTGAATACAGTTAGTCCAGAAGTGTTCGAAATTAAGTTCAAGACAACCTTGAAGGTTTGTGTTCCTCAAATAACACTAGGTCCTAAATACATTTACGTAATTTTAGTAATGGTCTCACATTGTCTCTCTCCGCCGAAATAATATGAATAATTGTGTAATGTATTCGATAAGTATTTATGTTGTTAATAAATGATTTATTGTTGAAGTTAAAATGGTGCAATCAATTTAACATTATAGTAATTAATACTCTTTTACAGAACTCAAGCGAAAGATAAAAATAATTTATTACATTGAAGGGTTTAAATAGCGGCAAACAACGCAATGTATAATTTAATAATGAGTTTCATGAATACGATCAATTTACGGCCATGTTTAGATATATTGAAAATATTGATCTAAAATACCCAACTTTAAGTTTATTTATTTTATGCGCACCACAAAAAGAAGATAATAAAATATTTTTAAACCGCTATTGAAAATATGTTCCATAGTGTAACATAAATGCATTATTAATTAATTATATCATTAATATATTATAAACAAATAGTTATGAATTAAATATTAAGTCATTAATATATTATATTATTTATGTATTAATCTATTATGCACACATTATTATTAATTAAATATGAATTCATTATATAATTCATTTGCAGTTTATTTTACATAATATATTTGATTAAATATCTGGACGCTAAAAAATGTGTATTGATTGCATCAAAGATACTTTTCTTTTTGTATCGAGACAATCAAATAATATTCATTTGAAACATGTTACATAAAATCATTTTAATAGCTATTCTAAATTTTTCCATTTAAATAGTCAATGTTTAGATGAATATTGGCATATACAACTTTAGATCAATTCCACTTGAATTAATTTAAATGGGATTTGTTATACAATGAATAATTATTTTTTAATAATATATTGACTTTGACGTTACAAAAGCCACAGAACCTCACAAGCAATACAAAATATAAGATTATATATATCTTTTAACTCTGCAAAAGTAGCGTAAGAAAAGGAGGGGAAGTTAGTAACCCCTTATTAGATACAAAACTGTTAACCTCTGAGTTACATACCCACATGTTACTATCTTTCCGGATGGGGAGGATATACTGGTTCATTACGCTCGTTAACAATATTTAATGACAACATTTTGGAATTTTCGAATCAGTTTAATACATCTCACACAGAACAAGTATATGTATACGAGTATACAGCGATTATTTACAATACGTATTTCTTCTGTGCAACATATTACTCTCAAGACTTTAACAAACTATACTCCAGCGAACTCTCTCGCATACCACATGAAGTCAAGTGCCCTGTTTTCGCCTCCGCCCAGTTGTCCAACAGTATTTCGATGGGCCTTCGTGGACAGTAAGGATCACATTACCCGGACCAGCTGCGAACATCCTCAATCAGGATGGCAGACCAACGAAACTCTCCCCAGTCTCTCGCAAAAATAGACGAAGATCGTTATTTTAAACTTCTTCTTTCCAGTGCTTTCGTTGTCTCACTATGGCTTGAAAGTCCGTATCCTGCATCACCCTCATAATGAAAAATTCCCTCGAACTATCCACCAACACAATCTTCGATGATCTAATGGCAATATGGACCGGTCGAACACATTAATATCAACTTTTCATTTTACACATAACAACATATTACACTAAATAACAAATTTCCCTTTATACTTTATATATGACAGGTAATGTAGAGTTTTATTTTCTAATTCCTACAGTTTAACACTAATAAAACAGACTATAATATTACTGATATAAAGATATAACTTGATTATGAGACACAAACCAAAATCATGCATTCTTTCTTCTTTTATTCATGCATTCCCTGAACCTCCAAAATTTGGTTACGGGTTGCCCGCGCTTTTACCGAAACACACACAATATACAATTGTGGAGCTTGTAAACCAGTTCGTTATTTAACTTGGCAGGGCGTCCATTCTGTCAACCCCAGCGGATTTGGACTCAAGTTATTTTTGTATTTCAGAATACACATGTGACCCCACAAATCCAAACCCACTCTTCCATTCTTGACACTGATCAGGCCATTTCCCCATCATATTCAATCTCTGGTTTCCTACCAGCTACCCCATCACTAACTTCCAAAAGCAAAATATCTAAACAGTATATTTTTTACTGTACTTCCTCCATAGATTTAGACTCACAGAGATGCAAAGTTACTTCTACTTCCGATAACCCTGTGCCTTTCCTTACTGATCGAAATTCCCATAACTGGCTCTATAATTTTTATTCCTTGGCATTTCCCTCCATGCATTGCTCCCATTTGACTAAAATCGCACCATCCATTCTGACTTCCTACTGAGCGCGCTCCCTTCACTTCAGTTCATATTGTTACAAGTTGGACAATGATTAAATCTGCCGTTGCACATCTTCCTATCGCGGAGATATGTCTTTCCTACCACTCCAAATATATGTATATCGCAACTTCATCATTTGTCCCGACTTTCGCTACACTTTCCCTTTCCCTCAAAATCATGACCCCAGGACGACCTTTTCCCAATTACTTCTTACGGTCCCTATTAGCTTGCAGTTAATTATTCATTTTTCTCGATCTCTCTAAATATTCGTTCGGGAAACGATTCGTTCACCCTATCATTTCGTTCTCTCAGACAGTCACCTGTTTAACTTGAAATATTTCCATCAAAGAAGAAAATAAATATTCGATTGCAATTTGAACGATGGCAACATTACCAGAATGATAGCAATACTACCAGAAACTTGGTAACACTACCAGGATGGTGGCAATATTAACAAGATGGTAGGAATACTACCAGAATGGTGGCAAAACTACTAAAATTATGGCAGCACTACCCAGCAAATGAACACTACCAGGTGGTTTATAAGAACTCCAGGATAGTAGGAACACTATCAGAATGGTGGCAATACTACTAGAATTATGGAAACACTATGCAGCAAATGAACACTGCCAGATGGTTTATAAGAACTCCACTGTAACATCTGAAACTACACACATTGACAAAACATTAATAAAAATCATTATATGTTTATCTTAGAAACGATTTGCTGCAATTTCGCGATTGGTAGTGCTCAAGAAACATTTTGAAATAAATCTGTATATATGCTTGAGAAACACATAATTTAGTTATTTCGTTATAGTCTGGTATAATATGCCAGTAATTTTATTATTTTATAAAATTCTTATGCAAACAAAATAAATAATGTGGGCTGCTTGCCAACTCTTGAAGGAGGCAAGTGAAAGAATTAAAAATTGCAATCATAATCGGTTCTATCACAGCAGGAAGTCGCTTGGCATTACATTATGATGTGTTTCATATGAATCTCGCATCGTCGGATCCTTATATCAGTCATCATAAATGGTCATTAAAACAAAAAGAAAATAAAAATAAAGATATTTTTTCTTGTTATTTCGTCTGTAGACATATGAGGATAAAAATTTTATCAAATGCTCTGCAGACTGTTCTTAATCCCTGCAAAAAGTTGCAGGTAGAATTAGATTACATATTTAAGGATATATTTAGCGTGAAAGCGAATTTTGAATATCCAATATTACATACTAACATGGTGCAAACTAGAAAATATTTTTTAGTCATCGACTTGCTCTTAAGCCTGAGAAAGCAGTAGAAACTATTTGAATCCTTTAAACAGCCCATATGTTATAAGCAGTCATAGCAGACAGAAACAGGTTTTCCTCTCATGGACCCAATTGACTGAAAAGAACCAAATATTCAAATCCATTGCGAACTTCCGAATATATTTCACTTAAAAACGTCTCTTTGAATTTGCCTTTTATATATTAGTGTGAGACCAGAAATAGATCTCACACTTTTGTGAGACAGTTTTGTGTACAATATTTATTGTGCCTGAAATTTCGGACAATATCTCGAGTCTGAATGACGCCAGGGTTTACGACATATGAACCCAGAGGTCAGAAAACCATAAATTTAGGGGTGTCAAGACAGAAGAGGATTCGAACCCTTAAGAAAATATGAAGTAACATGACATTGTGTGAAAAGGTTATCCAATGGAAAAAGGTGCCTTTTGCGTCATCTGAATGCTGCAAATCAGAGAAAAAGGGGAGTAACACCCCCAAGGGAAAAGAGCCACAGCCTGTGACTTAAGAACGACACTTGTTCCCATAGAGACTCGTGGGCATTATGAAAGAACAACAATACTAGAGATGTAGGATATTCCGTAGATGTTCCAAAATAATGGCTAGATTTGTTGATGTGTGCAGTGCAAATCAGACGTACGACACGGAGCCATACACCCTGAGTTATGGCCGGTACAAGTTGCTGATGCAAGCATTATGGCCCATGTTCAAAACAGACTTGAAGGTAAGTGCCCATTGAAAAAGATATCTGGATCTAAATACATGTTAGGCAATTTAAGTGGTCTCATATCTTTCCTTCACCTAAACAATATAATTAATTATGTAATGAATTTAATAAGTATTTTATGTTGTTAATAAATGTTTTATTGTTAAAATGTTGAGATCTATTTATTATTATATTAATTAATAATTATTTTACAGAACTCACGTGAAAGATAAACAATTGGAGGGTTAATAGTGGCAAACATCGCAATGTACAATTTAATAAATAATGAGTTTCACTACGTACGAATTTACGACCATGTTGATTTAGCAGTAATATATATAATAATATATACCTTTTTCTTATTTGTTTCCCACAATTAGATTCGCTTCTTTTGCTAATATTTAAAGAAGCGATCGCATATATCTGTATATGCAAAAAATATGCCTGACGACTTCCATTGACATTTATTTCGTCATATCTGAGTCCAAGTAAACAAATATTTTCTGAAATCCAGTCTAAACCATGCTCTCAAATATCTAGTAAGACTGAAATAAATCCAGTGATGTTGTTTGGAAAGTAATAAAATATTATTAACCTAATCAATCAGTGAAATCAAATTAATAGCGTGGCGCTTCGCTATCGTGCGCAATTTGAGATGATTATTCAATAGTTTCTAAGCTAGATGCATTTGAATCACTGTTAATGTCTGTAATGCATCACTAATTCGCAGTCTATTACTATTATCATTTTGTTAGTCCAAGTAGCCATTTTCTCCCTGCTGATTGAATAAACTCTATGTTGATATGTCATCTGCTTGATTCAGAGTAAGATTTAAATATTTGAATTGAATAATTTGCAAACGATGTAATATGTGTTAAAATAGTTTGCAAAACGAATGGAACATTGTGTGAAAATAGCAATTCACGATTTCATTAGGAGTAGTAAGCTACAGAAAAATCATTACAATTAAAGTGAATAATAATATTATCTTCATTTATACATTGAAGACGAAGAAGTCAACGTTTCTGATTTTAATGCTTGAATATCTGAAAAGATATTGCTTATTTTTACAGTATATGCGTCAGAAACAAATACTAAAGTCTGTTGGGAATGCAGTTTTCAGTGCCGTAGCTATAATATAAATAACGGCTTTTAACACTTCTTAACATAAATGAAAAGTTCTTATGACTTTTTTCGTTTTGTCTATCTATTCATTCGCACGACAATTATCGTAAAAGTGACTTTATCAAAATGAAATGTTAGTATGATGTTGAGACTGTTTGTGCGACATGTTGGAATGAAGAATGAATAAAATCATCCAAATAGTTTTGGATTGAACCCGGGTTGAAAAATGGAAATGCATTGAACCCTATGGGACCTAATTTTTAAAACATTTTTTAAGCGAAGATAACATTCACAAATTGCTTCAAAAAATTAGAAAATATTCAAATTATCCCATAAAATATATGAAACAAATTTTCAGTAAAATATGTTCGGTAGTTTTTTAAATAAAAATTGAAATAATAATGACACCCATATTATATAAAGAGATCACTTGATCCCCTTCAAAATAAAATGTTTTATACATCTTTTTTTCCCAGTGTAAAAACCGCGAGTTCTTTTACATTGGGAAAAAAAGAAGTTCTTTTACATTTATATTTGGTGTTGCATCCGTCCTGAAACAGCTTTATTTTTGCGTATTTTCTGTGCATTTATATTCTGCGCCAACGTAGTTACAATATTTTGGTGTTTAAATGATCATCAAACTTCGATTATTTCTACAATGAAGTCTAATTTTAATGGCTAAGGAATGTGAACAGGTGATTCTAAGATGAGGTGTATAAGAATTGCTGAATTTTTTCCCCGCAAAATTATTTACTCTGGAGTCTGAAATAAATGTGATAAAATGAAATATTCATTGCTTTTACATAGAGAGCCAGACGATTCATATTTCGATATAGGCATTTGAAGTTTTAAGTTGAAGTTTTATAGTTTAAGATGAAGTTTTAAGTTTTCAAATACAATAGATTATTGTAGTACTGTGATAATTTAAAATATATTACCGCTGAATGTATCACTTTCTAGATCTGTGTAAATAACATTCCTTTTCTGTTGGAATGTGTTTCATAATCAATGCTCTATGTATGATTGATCCTTTGTGTCCCCCCCCCCCACTTATGGCACATTTTAACCTAATTATGTTTAATGCGTTGACAGCAATTATAAGCAACTATTTCGAAAACAGCTGTTGTGACATTGATTGTGGCAATTGACCTTACTTGAGTGTTGGACCAGCCCAGTGGTTAACGCGGAGATTGAACTTAGACAATCCGAGTACGATTCCTGACTCTATTCAAACTGTCTCCGTGTTCACACGGAGTACGGTCACGTTAAGTATGTGGGTCCGTATGTCCTTCAGAAATGTTGGTGGAAGGGGAAAGAGGATACAGTCGCTATGGATGCTCCACCACAGGGTTTAAATCTAAATTGGGTGACGTGACACTTCCTGGCCGTTCAAACGGATACCTTACACCTTCGGGTAGGTTAAACGAACTGGGTCAAGGAAAATGGCTTGACCTTACTCTGGATCTGATCTTGAATTCTTAGAATGTTTAGTTTAAACATCTTAAATCTATGATGTCAGATTTGTAATTACAAAACTTGTTGATCAGAATAGTAATAATGATATCACTGCAGAAACCAGTAGCATATAATCTTTTTATCTTTAAAAATGTTCAACATCAATTCTTGTTTATGTAGATTTATCTCACTATCATCGTAATTTTTGCACAAGACTAATTAAAATCCGTAAGTAAAACTGGCTTGGATCAAAAATATACATTAGTGTTTTCTGGAAAATTGGTAATAAAGTGGATATCACTTCTGCTCATTAGATTTGGGTGCTAAATAAAATATAATTATTTTCCTCTTCAAGGTAATCCTGAAAAATGAAAATAATACAATTATAGATGGTATATTTGTTCCTAACTAGAAATTACACGTTAATATATGAATTTATATATTTCATACTATTGAATATACTATAGATAAATTATTGTTGTAATAAAATTTTTCGATATCGAAATTGTGGTGCTAATATGCGATGTAGAACCTCCTGAAAAAGTTTTGGCTAGTTTCAGAGTGATGCCTGCCTGTCTGCATACATGTATGTATATGTGGTCGATTACTGGCATACACGATAGCTTCCATAAGTATTAAAGGAATTTCACGAAACTTCATATTCGGTTTTATTAACAAAGCTCTAGAACTGGATAGATTTTTTTTTATTTCGATCGCTAGTTTGTTCAATTTAATAATTAATTTCCTTATATACATAATGCATACGGAAAGTATTGTGGAGGGGTCGAAAATTCGAATTCGAGTTTTCGACGGAAGGGCACGTTTCAAGCATCCCTGATCACGAATCAAACATTTCAGAAGTGATGTCTGTGTGCGTGTGTGTGTTTGTGTGTGTGAAAGTATGTGTGTGTATGTGTGTGCGTGTCAGTGAGCCTGTGGAGACGATATCTCACGACCGAAAAGATTGATTCGACTGAAATTTGGTACACAAATTACAATCCGTGAATACTGGAAGCCTATTGCTTTAAAACACAATCGAATGTCCAGAACCCCCTAAATTTTCGAGAGAAATTTTGAAAAAATCATCAAAAAATCATAAACCTTTAATGAAGTTACGCAAATAGACATTTCTTATGTAATTTTTCTTTAGAAAACAATTGTCATAAACTTTACAACGCTAGAATGAACCGTTCTCGAGATATTTAACATTTTTTAATTACATTTATCAAAAAATCCCATGAATTAAAAAAAATATTAACTCTTAAACATGTTTACTTTTCGTATGTAATATCATGTGATAAATTTGGTGACATCATTCTCGTGGATCTAACTCGTTCCATTCACGAGAAAAGATTCTTTGAGTAATATTTTTGTATTTGAACGCCAATAGTCATTTATCCGCTGTAAGAATAACTTATTTCTCCATCCATAGCGCTGGGCGAGATTTTGACGACGAATTTAACGGAATGTCACCAACTTGGCGACATTTTAAAATGTTTCCAAGTTAACGAAATCTCGCCAAATGGATAAAAATGACGCTGAATCAATGAAAATGACGACTAGTTGAAGAAAATTCAATATCTTGGAAAGAATATAAGTATCTACTATAAGAATAAAATTTTTTAACTGTAAAAATAGTAAATTCATTGCATTATATAAGGAAATATTTTTGTTAATATGATAGCATAGGACAAAATTTGACATATTCATGTAAAAAAGAAGATATTTATGGCTCAATGATTACGACACTTAATAGTTTCCGTCATTGTAGTGAAAAATATACAATTTTTGTGTTCGTGACGGCATTATTCCGT
Organism: Amaurobius ferox; assembly: GCA_951213105.1. Lineage (NCBI taxonomy): Eukaryota > Metazoa > Arthropoda > Arachnida > Araneae > Amaurobiidae > Amaurobius > Amaurobius ferox. Next base: position 95,226,562 of record OX578144.1, on the reverse strand, counting down.
TTTTGGAGGATTTAGTTACCCACCGGGGAGGAAGAAGAATATAATATGAAACTAAGTATCTGACTAGGGTGACCTGCTATAATTTTGATAATTTGAACTAATAATATACAATTTTAAACCTTTTTCTTGTAAAATTTGCTGAAGAAAAACGGGTCGAGTGGAGCCACATCCGAGACAATTTATAAGAATATATCTATTGTGACCATGCAATATTAAGCGAAAATTATTTATTTACAGTTATTTTAAGAAGTTATCTCTAAAGAAGCGATATCTAAATAGAAAATAATGAAAAATAGTATCTAAATAATTAGAAAAAATCTGATGTGGGCAATGTCATAAGGTAAAGTTGTCCTTATCAAAAATTACTATCCCAGGACATACCTTTGATGCCTTCACTAAGGGTGGACCATGTAAACTCCCGGTTCTCAAGCCGGAGAGACAAATACACAAGATATAAATAAACACACTTATCTGAATTGATCAATTTCTTTAATATTTAATTTCATAGATATCTATATATGTCTTGATTATTAAGATTATTCATAAATCCATTATTTGTTGACACATCTAGCTCTACGAATATTTAAATAACACACATATTTATGAAACATAATTAAATTGATAACGTCCTCGTAAGGAATTGTAACGTACAAGGGTTCGAATACTGTAAAGGATTGTAATATATAAGGGTTCGAGTATTGTAAAGGATTGTAATGTATAAGGGTTCGAGTAGTGTAAATTAATTGTAATGTATAAGGGTTCGAGTACAGTAAAGGATTGTAATGCAAATTATTTGTTAAAACACGTCCTCTGAAATCGTGGGTGCTCAAGATATAAGAATGAGACCACATTATTGGATAACTATCACGTTCATACACACGCACAGCACAACAACAATACTTTAAAACAGCACTTAGATGCTCGTAATTTCACAAAACCATCGATACAAATCACAAAACATTCACGTATTTAATTTTACAAAACAACTTCTAGTATTCATATCACATTGTCGAATATCACAGTTCAATTTTGGTCGTATAACGTCAAATACTCTCCAACTGAGTAATGGCTTCTTTTATAGACTATCTCTGTAGAAACTTCTAGATATATCTTGTAGAATACTTGTTTCGATGTGCTTCTCGAACTTACGATATGTCATATATATATCGCCAAATTGGCGATAAAGCGACAAATCTGGCATCCATTTTTAGAACTTCGTCATATGGCAACCTTAGATTCACGTCCTGGGAAAGGATGCATGTACTGGTGTTTTCTCTAGTGAGGACATTTTTACACGTTTACAACAATATATGTTCCACAATTGACGCAAAGGCATAGTACGTGGCGTTTGAAAGGAATTTGCGGATCTTCGTCGTATCAGGAGCATGTAATGTAAAAATATTTGAGTATTATTTGGTATGACTTGTATGGTGTATAAAGGTTAACACGGCTAAATGCAAATTAGGACATATGATGTCATTTTTACCACCTGGTCTCTAACGTGCTTATAAATAAATGAACATTGAAGTTATATCATTATTATCTATGACGGGATGAGTTAATCTACTAGCTGACATGTTACAGTTCAAAATACGGAAATTCGATTTCTGTGCGAATTGTGGCTACCTTATCTGGACTAAAAGAACGCCGCTGTGGCACAGAAATGTCGTGGCACAATAAATAGTGTCACATAATATATTGCCTCAGAATGTCCCGCCAACAATTTGTTTTCTATTTTGACTGCATATGGTTGGTGTTAGTGGTATCTGCTGAATAATACCAAAATCCTTTACAGTTGTTTGGTGCTGACGGAAAAACTGGTAATAGTTCTAGAAAAGTGGATTCTACTCTGAAATATATTGCCCGTATCACAATTATTGCAAATACTACTTTGTCCAACATTAATAGTATTTTAGCCTGCTAAATGAAAGGAAATGATAATTAAGTTGTTGTTGTTGAGACCCAAACCGTCCGACCTACCAGAAAGGTGTAAGGTAACTGTTTGGACGGCCGGGAAGTGCCACCCAATTTAGACCGGAACCCAGTGGGGGAGGCATCCACAGGAACCGTACCCTCCTTCCCCTACCACCAACCTCTCGGAAGGACTTGCGGACCCACATGTTTAACGTGATCGTACTCCGCGTGAACACGACGGCAGTTTTGGCAGCGGCTGGAATCGAACGCGGGCCTACCGAGTGCAACTCCAGCGCGCTAACCAATGGGCTACCGCGCGCCTATAAAATTAAGTTGTGATTTTTAGATACATTTTATTTTATCTCACATTGTATGACGCTCAGCGTCAAAAAATAGACGTCTGCATTAAAAATTGACATAAACTCTTAACCGTTGTCGATACTATGCGTGTACAAAGTTTCAGCTTTCTAGATCACAGAGGGCATCTAAATGTTCTGGAAATACTTTTCGAAAAAAATAATTTGTTGTCTGCACCCAATGAAGAGGGGAATAAAAAATTCGGTTACATTACAATATGTCCTGGGAAGTTTACTATATCTATGCAAAAATTAGGCCTTCTAGGTAACAGGTAGGCTTTTAGAGAAGACCTCCATTTCTCGGGGGGGGGGGAGGAGTGATGGAAAATCTGACATCCTTAGATTCTGCCTCATGGCCAATACTATACAAGTGTGTAAAAATTATGTTTTCTAAGTCACCGGGAGGTTTCTAGAAAGCTTGAAAATACTTTTCAAAACCTATATTTCCCGGGCGCAAATCGAAAATGTGAGTCCATTTGAGAAATTCTATTCCATGGTTAATACTTCAAGAGTGCAAAAATCGAGTCTTTATATCACCAGAAAAGTACTGGATGTTCTGCAATGACAAAAATACGTTTAATAATTGGAATATATATCTTTGAATTGGTTTATATATTGTAATCTTTTGTTGAATTGATTTTAAGCAAGAATAAACACATTTATATTTTAAGCAAAACTGCTTTAATAACATTTGCTTTATTCATGAATGTGACGTTTCCTAAATAAATACTTATTTACTTGAAATGCTTAGAAAGAAAATTAATTAATTAAAATTATTAGTTTACTGTACATTTCTCTGTCATGCCATGGCAGCTGTTGAAGAAAATCTCATCTTAAATGATAATTAAGTGACTTTAACAAACTCGCAGATAATTAAAAGATCCCAAATCCGTGATTACTGTTACGGTGGAATTACAGTACAAAGATTGTTTCGTATCTTCATGTAATTAGGCGGAGGAAAATTTTTATTTGAATATAATTAAATATGCAATAAATAATGAGTAAAACATTCTAAATATTACACCCAAATTCTTTAATTGGGTATCAGATGTCCTTTTGCATGAAACATTTGCTAATTTTCGATTTTTAAACAAAATTGAACTAAAAGACTTACATTTTTCTTCTCATATTATTTTAATTTTCATGATTAGAACTTGAATTAATCGAAACTTGATATTTATATAACACTCGAAAATTTGCCCGGCTTTGTGTCGGCGTTAAAACAGAGTAGTGAAATAAAATAGGAAAATAAATAAATTTTATTCATATAAATAATAGTGAAAACTGCATATAAGCCGTGTACACTGACCCAACGGGCGTGATACGAAACCTCAAATCATAAAACCGAAACTCATGACTTACGGAGACAATACGTTCTGCGTTCAAATCTACCGCTGGGTGCAATTTAAATCGAAATTTTAACAATCTCAGAACAATTAGACCCATTTATAATATATTTGTCATATTTTCCGCAAACAACGACCTTTTCCTATTTCCAAGTAAAACACGAAACTGAAAGGACGTTCACTTTCTAAACCAGTTTCAAACCTCTCAATTTGAATTTAAAACTCCACAAAAAACCAGTTTAAGCATATTACACGCACTACTATTTTATATGTATTTCTACAATTTTGACCTGGCGAATTTGTGTCATAAAAAAAAATTATAAATAATACACCGGATTACCACATATAAATTAAAACTATCGTCACGTTCACCAAATGTGGCGTATACAAGTTTAAGGTTAAGCTAATTGCTTCATGAGTGGCCCTGAATTTAAACTGGTACACTGCAAAAGTGTTAACCGCCAATTTATTTATGAGTTGCCCGGTGTTATCTGAAATTCAAATGGATTATTATACATAAATTAACTTCACTTACCCAATGCAAATACATTATTGGTTAAATCAAACTTTGCCAAAACATAATTTACGTTGAACTTGCTCAAGATTACATTTATCATTATTTATTATATTTACAAAAATCAGGAATTACCAAGATTATTGTTACAAATTATTTTACTTAGAGACGGAGATTGTGATACAGTGGTGCCTTTACTGACTTATAATCAGATGCACTAACTTCCTTAAATATATATGTGAGCATTGTTATCTTTTACACTTGAGTACTTCAGCAGTGCACTGAACACCTTTAAGAGGTCTCCAATAAAAAAACGCGACTGATTGCATTCACATATTTCAAAAAGCAATATACCTTTGCACTCTATATAGCAATATATCTTCACATTTTCGATTGAATTGCCCTTTCTCGTACCCAACACATTTTAAGAGCATTTTCGTCGACAGCCAACAGGGGGAAATCAACGATAAAGTTGTGACATTACATTGCCAAGCGAACTCTAAAATCGAAGTCATTGAATAAAGAACTTTTTAATTGCGTTGTACGGTGATACCCTGTGGCCTTCGCCTTGTTACCATTGGTTTTCCGCGATCTGTTTTACCATTGGCTCCAGTCATGTTGGTGGAACTTATGCAGAGCTTCATTGGAGAATCTCCTATAGTCCCTGTGGTCTTACTTCCGTCCGTGAAACTAACGTGCCATGAGATCAAAATTTAACTTTTTGGGCATAAATGACTGTTCACCTTATCATAACAACTGACGTATTCATTCCTGGGACAGATGCTATATTGTCACTTTTGCCTATGAGCCTGTCCTTCCTTTTGTTCCCACTGTATCACACAGAGTAATACTAAAACACACACATAGAAACACGTACAGATACATCCAACTGAGCAAAGCGTTCTTGGAGAAATCCTCTCCTGTACAGACGTGGACGACTGAAGATGGTACCAAAAGGCATTTTCTCCATGCAGATGGACCACATAAGCTTTGGCGCAGAGCAGAGGTAGTGTTATATGTTTATTGTGAGTTTTACGTAGGGCTCCATCAATACAAAAGGTCAATGTATAAGTATTTCCACTTGCACATAATTATGATTTCCATGCTATTTTAGGCAAGTAGTCTGAAGGTCTAAGGCGTATATTTAAGTTCATTATGTCTGGCGAGAAGCTGTGTATTTCACTTTTTATAAATATGTTTTGAGCCTCTAAAACTGTCTGTATCCCTAGTAGCAATCAAATATTGACCCAATGTTAGCAGCCAATATTTGAAATATTGGGCAAATATGAGAAAGTGGACATTTTGAACGAATTGGCCCGATAATGGTTTAAAATCATGTGATAATTTTACGCCAATCTTGGCGTTTCATTGGAAATATTTCCAAGGTAACACCAATATTGGAGTAATATTGTAATGATGATATTTAGCCAAAATTGGAGACCAATGCAACCCCAATATATGACCAATATTGGAATTACATTGGAAATATTCCTTATGCAATGCTAAGATATACAATATTAGTTCAATATTGGATCAATATTAAAATGTGCTATTAGGGATGTAAACTCTGGCCGTTAGGAGGTTTTTTTTGTGTTTCAGAGCAGAATTTGAGCTATGCCACTTCAGATAAAAGTATTCAGATCTCTAAGCTGTGTGCATTACAATGGCATACGCACAAATAAAACATATTATACACAGGTAGAGGTTTCGGTCTGGCGAAGTGGGCTCCCAAATTTTACATAGTTATTTTGCAAAAGGGTCCAATTTTCATTGACGTGAGCTTAGTTTATTTCTATGGTATGATTTTATGTACATATACGCACATTGGGGGTTTGGGCCAACGGCCGTACCGTGCTGAAAACACCGGTTCTCGTTAGATCACCGAAGTGAAGCAGCATCGGGCGCGGTTAGTACTTGGTGGGTGACCACCTCGGAACGCCGCGTGCTGTTGGCCATCTCGGGTGCGGTATCCCCGTGGTTTGCGCGCTAGATTTGCACGCTGCCACAAATGCCGCCGTGTTCATGCGGAGTACGATCACGTTAAACATGTGGGTCCGTAAGTCCTTCCGAGAGGTTGGTGGTAGGGGAAGGAGGGTACGGTCCCTGTGGATGCCACCCCCACTGGGTTCCGGTCTAAATTGGGTGGCACTTCCCGGCTGTCCATACAGTTACCTTACACCTTTCTGGTAGGTCGGACGGTCTGGGTCTCAACAACAACAACATTGGGGGTTTTAATGTTTAGAGGATTACTTATTTTGCTTAGCAGACAGTTGCAATTCTTCTAATCGTCAAGTTAGGTTTGTACAAAATATAAATTAACTGGAAACGTTGGATTATATTTGTATTTTGTCCTCAAAAAGACAAATGTTGATGTACAATTCAAAGCCAAAAATATTTTGTCGAGGAACATGTATATCATTATTAAAGAAAAAAATTACAATCATTGCATTATATAGGAAAAACCTTTTGCTGGGGCACATCAGATTGTTTTTTAGGTTTCAGACAAAATTCAATTTTTCTATTTTGCAAATCAAAGACGTATGATGGCAACATCTGAATATTTTATAATATCAACTTAATGCATAACCCCCCCCCCCCCAAAAAAAAAAAAAAACACATGAAATAAAAAAAACAAAATATTGCATATATTTTATTCACATTTAAGAAAATGAGTCATCGCTGCATTTCTTAACCTCGCATTGTATTAGAACATGGCATGTTTTATGTATTTTGAAAAAGTAGAACAATATTGTTTATTTGTTGAAAGTTTTATATCTGCAAGAAATCCAAATATTTGCGTTTCCTTGTCTACGTGACTAGTGTTGAGATTTCTCCAGAACTTGTTTTAGATATTGAGTGCTTAAAAATAGGTAATTTCCTTAATGCATGAGAGGAAGAAGGTTTGAAAACTTTACACACACGAGTTTACAGACTTTGAATAATCTATTACATACTTGCTTGTTTTCATTCCATGCTTCTTCGGTTTCATAATTTTTTTTCTTTAATATATACTTATCACAAAATTATTTTTGTCCTTACTTTTTCATAAATTTTTCCACAGTATTTTTTTTTATTTTTGCTTGCAAATGTTCCAAATCTAAAATGATTACGTTAAATAAATGTAGAATTAGCTGATGTTTTTAAATTAATTTCTCAGGCAGGTTATGAGAGGTAGCTCTAACCCACCTTCAGGACCATATTAGGATACCTTTTCTATCCTGGTTGATCATATTCTTGTAAAATTCTTGCAACCAGTTTTCAAACAATTTTGAAGTCATCCACACGTTTTTGTTAAAGCTTCAAATCATTGCTATTTTTGACATATCAGCATTTTAAAAGCAATGAGGTTTTTGAAACTTCCATGTTACGATTGGTTTTTCTTTCTCTCCAGCAGCATTCACACAAAAGAACACAGTAAGGCGTTTCATGGCCTATTTCCCTCTTTTTGCTTCATATGTTTTCTCAAATATTTTGGTGGACAAGGAACGAAAGAATAACCCTTTCTCGTACAGATTATAAATATCACGAACTTCATACTTTGCCAGAATCAATTAATGATCAGATTTCCACTCAACCTTCACCTCTTCATCAACGTTAGCTAACCCTTCGTACACAGATTTGAAAATAATGTCGTTTCTGTTGGAAAACCTATCAAGGAATCTATTATTTACACAAAAGCCTTCTTATCCTATAGTTTCTGCAATTTACATAGCTTTTTCTTTAAGTAAGTTCAAAGCTATTTGTTTCGATCTTACACAATTAAACCACTCAAATACCGCTTTATTCACATTGCTAAATTGTTCCTTCTTTTATCTATTGATTATTCACTTTGTCATCTATAGTTGACAAAATTCTCCTAAATATCCTTTCAACAGAAAAATATATTCATTTCAACAAATATATAATATATATATATATATATATATATATATATATATATATATATATATATATATATATATATATATATATATATATATATATATATATATATAAATATATATATATATATATTGTATATATTTAAAGTCTGTTACAAAATTGTAAGACTACTCAAAATTCCATTCTTCATAAACAAAGACAACATTGAATGAGGATTTCAGAGAAGGTGTATGAAACGAAAAAATTTTGCAGTATTTATTTAGCTTAGAAAAAAAATAGATCGAATAACTTTTTCGTGCCAAACGATTTCTCGACATCATTGTGTGACATAAATATAAGACCACTTTAGTTTTATCTAATACGGCAGCCGATTTTTGTTTAACTTTGGAGTTTAACTGTAGCCTAAACCATCTGGAAAGTTTGGAAAGGAGGAAAAATGGCAGACATTCATTCAGAATTGGACTGTTTGATTCTTTGGATTATTAAATACCTCGTGGAAGTGATTTGTCTGAAGTAGAAGTGAGAAAAGATCGGTTCTACTACGGAAAAGGAAAGTCGAAACGTGAAATAAGTGAGATTATTAATCGTTCTGAAACTGCTATTCACAACGTTTTGAATAAAAAAGGCTTGCATGGAAAACAGGAAAGATCTGGCCACAAAAAGCAGTTAACAGTTCGTGATAATAGGAAAATTTTCAAGCTTGCAACAAAAGACTTCCAAATAAAGCACAGCTGAAAAGTCAGCAAATGTCTCATGTAAATATATGGCGAAATTTGAAGTCGAATGTTGATGTTAAACTTCGAAAACTAAGAAGAAAACCACGACAGCTTAAACTTCATAAAAGAGCACGTCTGAAGTGGGCAATGAATGTCAACTCCTGGAACTCTACGTGAAAAAATAAAATATTTTTGGACGAGGAGAAATTTCACTTAGACGATCCCGACGGCAATAACTACTACTGGCATGACTTAAGGCAAGAATCTCATGAGTTCTTCAGTAGGCAGATGGGAAGTGCTTCCATTATAGAGTGGTGCCGTTTCCTTCTCATATGCAGGAAACGGCAGTCTGAAAGAGTTGATGGCAAAATGAACTGGGACAGTTATCAACGCATGTTATACCGAAGTCTCATACTCCTCGAGCCACGTTCAGGAGGGCCGAATGGAAGTTTCAACAAGATAATGCTTCCAGTCTAGTATCTAAATCAACAAAATCATTGTTCAAAAGAGAAAAGATTGATGTTATATCTTGACTGAGCGTTAGCCCTGACCTAAACCCCTATGGGGTTATTTGGCTCGCCAAGTATACTAAAACAACAAACAATATCATTCGGCATATGAATTGGAAGTGGGCATTATGGAGAAGTGGGACAATATTCCAGAATCTGTCTTTAAATTATAATTAAATCGATGCCAAATCTTGTAATTCAAGTTATTCAGAAACCTATGTTCAGTCAAGTTATTCAGTTACCTATGGACACCATGGGAACTGAGTAATTCAAGTTGAGATGTAATGGTGAAGACATGTGAGTTGATTCGATTTAAAGGTGTAAGCATGGAACGTTGTAAAGTGTTAAAATGGCACAAATATATTCTACAAAATTAGAAGACCGCATGTATAAAAATAAAGTTTTAGCAAATTTAGTAATTTGTTGCTCCACCATTTTTCTGAATAACTTGAAACACAAGATTTGGCATCCATTTAATTATATTGTAAAGACAGATGCTGGAATATTGTCCCACTTCTCCATAATGACCACTTCCAATTCATATGCCGAATGATATTGTTTGTTGTTTTCGTATACTTGGCGAGCCAAATAACCCCATAGGGGTTTAGTCAGGGCTAAGGCTCAGCCCAGATATAACATCAATCTTTTTTTTAACAATGCTTTTGTTGATTTAGATACTTGACTTGAAGCATTATCTTGGTGAAATTTCCATTCGGCCCTGCAAAAAGTGGCTTGAAGAGTATTAGACTTCGGTATAACATGCGTTGATAACTGTCCCAGTTCATTTTGCCATCAACTATTTCAGACTGCCGCTTCCTGCATATGAGAAAGCGCCCCACTCTATAATGGAGCCACTTCCCATGTGCCTACTGAAGAACTCGTGAGATTCTTGCCTTAATTCATGCCAGTAGTAGTTATTGTCGTCCGGACCATCTAAGTTAAATTTCTCCTTGTCCAAAAATATTTTATTTTTCTATGTAGATTTCCAGGAGATGACATTCTTTGACCACTCCAGACGTGCTCTTTTATGAAGTTTAAGACGTCATGGTTTGCTTCTAAGTTTTCGAAGTTTAACATCAACATTCGATTTCAAACTTTGCTATACAGTTACATGAGACATTTGTTGACTTGTCTGTTGTGCTATTTTGCGAGTGGACTGGAAGTTTTTCGTTGCAAGTTTGAAAGTTTGCCTATTATCACGAACTGATAACTGCTTTTTGTGGCCAGATCATTCCTGCTTTAAAAGCAATTTTTTTTATTCAAAACATTGTGAATAGCAGTTTCAGAACGATTAAGAATCTCACTTATTTCACGTTCCGACTTTTCTTTTCTGTAGTAGAACCGAACTTTTCTCACTTCTACTTCAGACAAGTCACTTCCTCGAGACATTTAATAATCCAAAGAATCAAACAGTTCAATTCTGAATGTCTGCCATTTTTTCTCCTAACCAAACTTTCCAGATGGTTTAGGCTACAGTTAAATTCCAAAGTTAAGCAAAAATCGGCTACATTATTAGAGGAAACTAAAATGGTCTTATATTTATGTCACACCGTGATTTCGAAAAATCATTTGGCACGAAAAAGTTATTCGATGTATTTTTTTCTAAACTAAATCAACACTGCAAAATTGTTTCGTTTCATACACCTTCTCTGAAAGTCACATTCAATGTTGTCTTTGTTGATAAAGGATGGAATTTTGGAGTAGTCTTACAATTTTGAAACATATTTTATATATATATATTTATATATATATATATATATATATATATATATATATATATATATATATATACAGGGTGTCCCAAGAAGATTGAAACGCTCTTTAATGCTTTACCTGTGAGAGATAAGTGGGCAATGTGAATTGCAAAAATGTTGAAAGTAAGATAGGAAATAAGACTTAGTTAATGAAAAAGTCCTGCCATTAATTTTAAAAAAGTTACACTTTTTAAATACTTATACGACCCCATTAGACAAATTTGGTCAATCAAAAACATTTTATTTTTCATGCAACAAGTTCATTAAAAAAATTGCATATTTGTATCTTTAAAATCAACTGAATTATGATGTTTAAACTGGTACACGACAAAGGTAATAACCCCACAATTTATTTTTTGTGTTGCCCGGTGTTATCTGAAATTCAAATGAATTAATATACATAAATTATCAACTGAGTTATGAATCTGATCATGACTTATGATCATCACTTATGATCATAATCATGACTTATGATCATGATCATGATTTATGATCATGATCATGACTTATGATCATGACTTATGAATCATGACTTATGATCAACTGAGTTATGAAAGATTTTGTTGAAATAATGTTTAAGAGAATTTTGTCAACTATAGATGACAAAGTGAATAATCAATAGATAAAAGAAGGAACAATTTAGCAATGTGCATAAAGCGGTATTTGAGTTATTTAATTGTGTAAGATCGAAACAAATCGCTTTGAACTTACTTAAAGAAAAAGCTATGTAAATAGCAGAAACTATAGTATAAGAAGGCTTTTGTGTCAACAATAGATTCCTTGATAAGTTTTCCAACAAAGACGACATTGTTTTAAAATCTGTGTACGAAGGGTTAGCTAACGTAGATGAGGAGGTGAATGTGGAGTGGAAATCTCATCGTCCATTGATTCTGGCAGAGCATGAAAATCGTGATATTTATAATCTGTACGAGAAAAGGTTATTCTATCGTCCCTTGTCCACAAAAATATTTATCGAGAAAACATATGAAGCAAAAGGAGGAAAATAGGATAAGAAACGCCTTACTGTGTTCTTTTGTGTGAATGCTGCTGGAGAGAAAGGAAAACCAATCGTAACATGGGAGTTTCAAAAACCTCATTGCTTTTAAAATGCTGATATGTCAAAAATAGCAATGATTTGAAGCTTTAACAAAAACGTGTGGATGACTTCAAAAATGTTTGAAAACTGGTTGCAAGAATTTTACAAGAATATGATCAACCAGGATAGAAAAGGTATCCTAATATGGTTCTGAAGGTGGGTTAGAGCAACCTCTCATAACCTGCCTGAGAATTTAATTTAAAAACATCAGCTAATTCTACATCTATTTAACGTAATCATTTTAGTTTTTAAACATTTGCATGCAAAAATAGAAAAAAATGCTGTGGAAAAATTTATGTAAAAGTGAGGACAAAATATTTTTGTGATAAGTATATATTAAAGAAAGAAAATTATTAAGCCGAAGAAGCATGGAAAGAAAACAATCCACTATGTAATAGATTATTCAAAGTCCAAAATCGTGTGTGTAAAGTTTTCAAACCTTCTTCCTCTCATGCGTTAAGGTAGTTTAACTATTTTTATGCACTCAATGTCTAAAATAAGTTCTGGAGAAATCTTAACACTAGTCACGTAGACAAGGAAATGCAAATATTTGGATTTCATGCAGATATAAAACTTTCAACAAATAAACAATATTGTTCTACTTTTTCAAAATAAATTAAACATGCCATGTTCTAATACAATGCGAGGTTAAGAAATGCAGCGATGACTCATTTTCTTAAATGTGAATAAAATATATGCAGCATTTTGTTTTTATATTTCATGTTTGCATTAAGTTGATATTATAAAATTGTCAGATGTTGCATCATACAACTTTTCTTCGCAATATAGAAGAATTTAATTTTATCTGAAACCTAAAAAATAATTTGATGTGCCCCATCAAATGGATTTCCCTACATACTGCAATGATTGCAAATTTTCTTAACTAATGATGTACAAGTTCCACGGCAAAATATTTTTGACTTTGAATTGTACATTAACATTTGCCTTCTTGAGGATAAGATATATATATAATTCAACGTATCCAGTGAACTTATATTTTGTATAAATCTAACTTGTATCAATTAGAAAACTTGCAACTGTCTGCTAAGTAAAATAGGTAAAAATCTAAACATTAAAGACCCCAATGTGCGTATAAGTACATAAAGTCATACCACAAAATTGTTGGAATTAATCTAACCTCACTTCAATGAAAATTGAACGATTTTGGAAAATAACTATGTAAAATTTGGGAGTCAATTTTGCCAAACCGAAACCTCTACCTGTGTATAATATATTTTATTTGTTCGGGTGCTATTGTAATGCACTCAGCTTAGGGATCTGAATATTTTTTGTCTGCAGTGGCATAGCTCAAATTCTGCTCTGAAAAAAAAAAACTCCTAACGGCCAGGATTTGAATCCCTAGTAGCACATTTTAATACTGATCCACTATTAAACCAATATTATATATTTTCTTTGCAATATTACTCCAATATCGGTGTTACATTGCAAATATTTCCAATGAAACGCCAAGATTGGCGTAAGATTATCTCAAAATATTTTAAACCAATATTTGTCCAATTCCGTCAAAATGTCCAGTTTTTCACATTGGCCCAATATTTCCAATATTGGATGCCAATATTGGGGTAATATTTGATTGCTAGTAGTAATACAGACAGTTTTAGAGGCTCAAAACATATTTATAAAAAGTGAAATACACAGCTTCTCGCCAGACATAATGAACTTAAATATACGCCTTAGACCTTCAGACTACTTGCCTAAAATAGCATGGAAATCATAATTATGTGTAAGTGGAAATACTTATACATTAACCTTTTGTATTGATGGAGCCCTACGTAAAACTCACAATAAACATATAACACTACCTCTGCTCTGTGCCAAAGCTTATGTGGTCCATCTGCATGGAGAAAATGCCTTTTGGTACCATCTTCAGTCGTCCACGTCTGTACAGGAGAGGATTTCTCCAAGAACGCTTTGCTCAGTTGGATGTATCTCTGCATGTGTTTTAATATTCCTCAGTGTGATACAGTGGGAACAAAAGGAATGACAGGCTCATAGGCAGAAGTGACAATATGGCATCTGCCCTAGACATGAATACGTCATTTATTATGATAAGGTGGGCAGTCATTTATGGCCAAAAAGTTTAATTATGACCTCATGTCACGTTAGTTTCACGGACGCAAGCAAGTCCACAGAGGCTATAGGAGATTCTCCAATGAAGCTCCGCATAAGCTCCTCCCACATGACTGGAGCCAATGGGACAAAGGATCACGGAAAACCAATGGTAACAAGGGGAGGCCACAGGGTATTACCGTACAACGCAATTAAAAAGTTCTTTATTCAATGACTTCGATTTTAAAGTTGGCGTGACAATGTAATGTCACCACATTATCGTTGATTTCTCCCTGTTGGCTGTCGACGAAAATGCTCTTAAATATGTGTCGGGTGCGAGAAAGGGCAATTCAATAGAAAATGTGAAGACAGTGCAAAGGTATATTGTTTTTTGAGATATGTAAATGCTATCAGTCACTTCTTTTCATTGAAGATCTTTCAGTCATTTAAATACATATATCTCTGCCCATTATTTTATTTTTAATCATTTCTGCTAATCACCTTACTATTACTGCAGTTGCAGGTGGACTTTGAACAACCCCTTACTGCATTGTCTTTTAGCGTGTTTTCTCTTTCTTTTCTTTTTAAACTCAAATTTAATAGACCTCTATTTAAATTTTATTTAGTTGTTCCCTTTGGGGTAACTTGTATTATATATCAAAGTCATCTCTATGGTGCCTTCTATCATTTGGCTGCATATACCTTTTATAAAAAAAAATTATTCAACGCTTTAAATCATTTGAATGCTTTATGTTACATTTTAAATTTTATTTATTCTCTCAAATTTGTTATTGAGATTCCCTCTTATTATAATTTTGTTTTTAATACCTTCCATATGATTTTATGAATTTGAAAAAATTAATTTGTTTTTTTAAATTTTAAAATTCTTTATATCTAAATCTGTTTAATTTTTTTTAACTCCTTGCTTAACACTTTTAAATTTTATATAATTTTTTTTTAAAGAAACTGAAATTTAATTTTCTTTGTCTCAAAACTTCCACTTATTTCTTTACTCATTTATTTATTTTTAAATCTTACTTGACATGGACTTCCGTGTATTATTTACTTACAGGAATATTTATTAATTCATTTATTTCTTTATATATTTCATATCTTATGATTTTAAAACCTTTTTATTTATTTGTTTATATATCCTTTTCAACCGCGGATTTATTTACTCACCGTACCTACAAAATTTATCGTATTTATATATTTCAATTTATTTTAATCCTTATAACATTGAATACCTGATATTTATAACCATTTATAACGCAAGACTGTTGACGCGCTTGTTTACCACTGAATCGCATACATTATTATCTAATTATTACTTATTTTGACATTTTTAGTAACTGTGACTAACACCTTTATCGCCGTGATACATATTATTTATTACATTACCACACCTGATACTCATTGCATCCAAATTTACTTTTATTATTTTCATGTCCTTTCATATTTTTTTTGTTGAGGTTCAAATTTTGAATTTTGTAAATGCCTTTCCATTTGTCTATCATTAAAATTTCTGCCCATATTTTCATTTTGCCTAAACGCATTAACTTCTGTACTGTCGCAACTCTCAAAAACCTTCTCTAAATGCTCTGCGTATTCCACTGCCTTTCCAAAATTCTGAATATTTAGTTTTTTAATTTCAAAAGCATGATCTTGGTTAACAGACTCTATAAATTTTTTCAACATTAATTTGTTCTTTATTTTACAGATTTTATTATTTGCGTAATTCCCTAAAAATTCATTTGCCGAATTTGCAATTTTAAACGCTAACTCCGCAACTTTCATTCCTGGCGTCACTTTAATTTTATTTACATTTGTCTGCTTTTCCAACATCGTAAGAGATGTTTTAAATTGTTTAATCAATATTTGTTTAACTCCTTCCATATTATTTGCTTTCTGCAATTCTCTTTTCTTTGACAAAAAGCGCTTTCTCCTTTAATCTAGTTTTTAAAATAACCACATTATTTTCCTCCGACATTCGGCCATACTTGCCACATTTTCAAACTGTGTAATAAAAAATTCGACATTTTCGTCTTTCCTTCCATTAAAAACTGTCAATAAATTAATTAAACCAAAATTATCCATTTTTGCTCTCGGATTTTCAATAAATTATCTTTGTAATATTTCCGTAGATTTTTTTTTAGAACTTCTATTTCCTCTCAAAAGCATTTACACAAAGTTTATCCCTTTAAAAATCCTATTTAAAATTAATAGCATAAAATACACTTCAAAAATACTGCACATAAAACACTTCAACATGCAAACTAAAAATTATTTCATTATCATAGTGACTGTGCATATTTTAATTTAAACAATGCTAACATCTGATCAACACATGTTCTTTCATTAAATTTATTCATCTCTTTATTTAAATTATTTTTATCCACCTTAGTATTATTTATTAAAATTTTCATTTTAAATTTTGAACTGACACAAAAGCGTCACGGAAACCAAATGTGGGAAAGAGATTTAGAAGTTATACTTTTAATATTAAATTCATTAAGATTGTGCGTTGTGTTTTGCAATAACACTCCAATTATTTAACCTCTCTGTGAGTCCAGTAAAGGAATTATTAATAATTATAATACTCATTAACTGCACCATTTTTAAACTTTAACAATAAAACGTTTATTAACAACATCAACTTATTAATTCATTACACAATTAATTATTAGTTTTGGCGGGGGAACACGTGAGACCACTTAATTTGCCTAAACGTTTCTAGACCTAAAGTTATTTGAGGAACACATTTACCTTCACGGTTGTCTTGGACTATGATCGTATATCAAAATGCTGGCATCAGTAACATAAATTATTAATTCATTACACAACATAACTTATTACAACATAACTTATTAATTCATTACACAATTAATTATTAGTTATGACGGGGGAACACGTGAGACTACTTAATTTTCCTAAACGTTTCTAGACCTAAAGTTATTTGAGGAACACATACCTCCACGGTTGTCTTGGACTATGATCATATATCAAAATGCTGGCATCAGCCATTCGTACTCGCCATAACTCTCGGTGTGTAGCTCCGTCTTGTGCTCTGATTTCACTCACAAAAATCAATAGATCTCCATTATTTTGGAATATCTACGGAGCACTCTATATTTCTAGTCGTCGTTATGTCATAATGTCGGGCAAATATCAGAGCAAGTCATCGTTGTTGTGTCGTAATTAAGTCATCCTGCTCTTCTTCTAATGTCCTTCCTCGGTGACAAGTTGTGGTTCCATTTTGCCCATGGGGGTGTCACTCCCCTTTGCTTTCATTTGCAGCATTCAGTGTGACGTTGTAATAATAAGTTTCTCCATTGGTTAACCATTTAACCAATAGAAGCATTCCACATCCCCGTACGGGCCCCCTCTGTCTTGACACTCCTAAATTTATGGTTTGCTGTAAACCTCGATGACACTCAGACTGGAATTATTGTCCGCAGGTTCGAACGGATAAATAACAGGCATAAACCTGTCTCACCAAAACACATGTGAGATCTATTTCTGATATCACACATACACACACACACATATATATATATATATATATATATATATATATATATATATATATATATATATAACATCACCATTGAATACATACGGTAGGCCATAATGCCGATAATAGAAAAGGACAGCACAGGCCCATATTCGAAGATTAACCAGAATTAAATTCACCTTCGGGTCTGAGTATTGAATTCTAATTAATCCAAACAAAAGCCTGTTTCAGATTGGGTAATAGTGCATTACTACAAATGCCCAAACAAAGACTACAGATACCAAAAGTTGAAAAGTTTAAGATAAGAAAAATTATGAAATCTATTACTACCATGAGGCAGGAACCCTTCTTCTTTCACCACGTGTAAGTGCAATCAACTACTACAGCATGGACATTATCGATAAGCACCAGAATGAACATGGCGAAATACAACCTAGGAGGCAGAAAATACGTTCACAGTGACCCTCAGAGACCCATCCAGTGAGTCAGAGCCGAAAACAGGACAATTACCCATATAAGTAAAACAGAATGTGAACATGAAACATAGATGGAAATTCTTACTAAACAAGGGATTCAAGGAAGAAATGTATAAACGGGAATGCCACAATACACCATTATAAGGGCGCTCAAAACGTAGTATAAAACTGTCCAAAGTTACAATTTTTTAGCGAAGATAAAACTCAAAACATTAATGTTAATGTATCTTATTTTGAGATTTTAATATTTTCCTATTTTTTTTAGTTTATTTTATTATTATTCATTTTTATTTAATTATATAATTAATACATAATTGTAATAAAAATAATCAATTTCAGTATGATATTATTAACCATGATATATTAATATCCACCATGATACATTAACATCACCAGAACAACAAAACCACGGTCCCAATGCCGATAATAGAAAAGAACAAGCTCAAATTCGAAGATTAACCAGAATTAAATTCGTCTTCAGGTCTGAGTTATAAATTCTAATTAACCCAAACAAATGCCTGTGTCAAATTTGGAAATAGTACGTTGCTATAAATGCCAAAACCCAGACTACAGACACCAAAACCGGAATATTGAAAATTAGAAAAATTATGAAATCTAGTATTACCGTGAGGCAAGAACCTTTCATCTTTCACCACGTGTAAGTGCAAGCAGGAGCAACATAATGAAAAATATCGAGCGGCAACGGAATGAACATGACGAAATATAACCTAGGAGGCATAACAAACGTTCACAACAACCGTCTTAGACCCGTACAATGAGTCAGAGCAGGAGACAGGACAATTACCCCTATGAGTAGAACATAATATGAATATGAAGCATAGATGGAAATTCTTACTAAACAATTGATTCATGGAAGAAATGATTCTGAGATGAAAATTCCTAGCAAACAAGTGATTCATAGAAGAAATGAATAAACGATACTGTTACTAAACACCATTATATAGGCGCTCAAATTGTAATATCAAACTAGCTAAAGTTACAATATTTTAGAGAAAATAAAATTGAAAACATTGATGTAATGTATCTTATTTTGAGATTTTATTATTTTTCTCACGTTTAGTTTAGTTTATTATTATTCATTTTTATTTATATATATACAGTAGGTGCCGCTTAATGTGATCGCGGATAATGTTATCATTCGTTTAAGGCTATCAGAATCGCGAAGTCCTGAACGCTTGTATATTAACACATGTTAAAAAAATCGGTTTTTGTAATTAGCGCCTTCGTTTATTGTTATCACTTTACTTTCGTCGTTCGTGTACCATTTTCGAATATTTTTTTTGCATTCTCTCAACAAAAAATCCAAACTACATATACGTAACAGCAAAGGGAGAATCCCCCAAACCCCAAAAAGGATCCTTTTTGTTGGCACGTGCAGGAATTTGCCGCAAGGCCGTCCCTCAGGCGCGGCGCCCGGAGTTTGGCGCCGGCTCTGCAGGTGGTGATTTCTCTCCCTTTTTCCCCCCTTTGAGAATGGTGGGGGCGTAGATAAAGTGTTGAGTTCTTTTCTTATCAGTAAGCAAAGTGCTTGGACTGTTATAAGCTGTAGAATTTTTTCTCTCTGTCAAGTTGCATTTCAAATTTTATTGCAGACGATCAAGCATTTTAGCAATGGAAAAAAACGCAATGATTAAACTGTTAAGGACAAAATTGACATTTTGAAACGTTTTGATAATTTACCCAAGATGAGTCAAAAAAATGATGCTGCTGCACTAAAAATCTCTCAGCCATTACTCTGTAAAACGTTAAGGAATCGTGACGAGGTTGAAAATAAAGCGAAGTTGAACGCAAATTTGAACTGTAAGCGAAGACGTTCTGGGAAATATAGAGAAGTAGAATCGGCTTTGACACTGTGGTTTGCCAATGTTAAGGAAAAGGATGCACGCATAAACGGTCCTTTAATGCGGCAGAAAGCTGAAGATCTTGCTTCTAAAATGGGCAAAAAAAATTTCGTCGCAACGAACGGGTGGTTTATTCGCTGGATTAAAAGGGAGAACACTGTGTTCAAACGTACCCATGGGAAAGAAAAAGATGCCGCTTTTCCAGCTGCAAAGGCATGGATTTCCGAAGAATGGCCGAAAATAATCGCTGATTATTCACCCAAAAGCATCTACAATGCTGACGAAACCGGACTTTATTTTCGTGCCTTGCCAGAACATACGTACCTGTTCAAAAACGAGAGCTCTAAGGGATGCAAAGTTTCGAAAGAACGTATAACTGTGCTCTGTTGTGTGAGCATGACTGGAAAGAAGAAGAAACTCTTTGTTATCTGGAAAACCAAAAAGCCGGGATGCTTTAAGGATGTTAAGAAATTGCGTGCTGATTATGCTGCCAATAAAACAGCGTGGATGACAGTTGCTCTATTCAGCGAATGGCTTCTAAAGTGGGACAAAGAATTAGATCACAATATCACCGTACTCATCGATAACTGCAGAGCCCAGGATGCAAATTTAAGCATATCAAAATCATTCTCCTACCTGCCAACACTACATCACTTATCCAACCATGTGACCAAGGAATAATCCGTGCAATGAAAGCGTATTACCATGGAGAAATGCGCACTAGGGTTTTGGAAAATATGGAAGGTACGGAACAACTAAGCGCAAACGCGTTAGTAAAGAAGGCGAATGTCCTTCAGGCGCTCCGTCTTTCGACAATGTCGTGGGATCGAGTGTCCAAGAATACAATTAAGAACTGTTTCTCGCACGGTTGGTTCGTTAAAGCGGACGAAGGTACGGCTGTACCGGAATTCGATTCAACTGTACTCGTACCATCCGACATGACTGAAAATGACTTTGCAGAATGGATGTCTATAGATGTGAACGCCCAAGTGGCTACAACAATGATTGATGAAGATGTATTCCGAGCTGTATCTTGTTCTATCGCAGAAAACGCTTAAAAAGCATCGGATGAAGATGAGGACGAAGCTGAAAATCTTGTTGAGAATCCTCCAACTGCTACTGAAATGAGAGAAGTTCTCCGTGTTTTGGGACTCGGGGTTCAACACAGAGGCACTACTGGGGGCTTTCCCGAACAGTACAGGTATGAAAGTTTTATAAATAATTTGGTGAGACAAAATACAAGGCAGACAACTTTAGAAGACTTTTTTTAATTGACCTATTTTAATTATTTGTTTAAAATAGTTTTTGGGTGAATAGTTGTCTTTTAAATTTGTAGTAGCTGCAAAAATACAGTACATATTAACTTTTAAAATCAAAATTTTACGTTTCTGATACTTTTTGTTTATTGTTATCAATCGGTTATTGTTACCAAATAGCATCTGTCCCAAAGCGATCACATTAAGCGGCACTTACTGTATATATGTATATACACACACACACACATATATATATATATATATATATATATATATATATATATATATATATATATATATGAAACCATAAAGGAAAAGTATGAATATGGAACCAACCTCCCGGTTAAGCAAGCTTTATGTCTCGACAACACTCCCAGTATCCGATATATTGCTGTAGAAAAGAATACAAAAGTAACAAGAAACAAAGTGAAAAGAAGTCACGAGATTAAACCGTAATAGGAGGAATCATTGGCCGTAAAAAAACCTTATATCTATTCAATTTAAATTAAAAACATCCAATATCACCACTAGCCATATAACTGTTATGTATCTGTTATCCAGTGTTAGCAAACATTTATAAAAGTCATTGAAGCAGATACTGTACGTCAATATCAAATACTTCAAACATAGGTGTAAAAAGTACAATTTATTACACAGTATTTTTTACTTACATAAACTAACCTTCGATGAAGAGGATCAATCACAGCAACTTCATGAGTATGGGAGGCTCTAATATAAAGTCAGTAAATCTACGTGTCATTTGATATTTTATTTAAATAATAATCTGTAGCTGTCAGTTAAGGTTATATCATAAAAACCGCATATGATGTCACTCAAAAAACTCTTCGGAAAATCTTATGTAATAGAACCATGGAAGAAACGAATGTCGCCAGTATAACGATAATTAGAGTTGCTATTTAATCGCTTGTTGTGAATGAGTTGATTTAAAATGATGTTTCTGAAGACATTTTTTGTAAACAGGAATTCCATGAAATAATATAATTTATTTCAAATTTAAGACCTCTACGTTTATCGTAAAACCGAAAACCAGTAGCACATATATATATATATATATATATATATATATATATATATATATATATATATATATATATATATATATATATATTGTTTTTGAATTTGTGTATTTTTAATCAAATAATATAATTTGAAACACACCCTGTAAAATAATGGTTATAATGCCATTGAATTTTTCGAATTAAACGAACAATATTTAGATGAAAATTGACATAAACAACTTCGGATCACTTACACTTGCTATAACCCCACAAGTTAGCAGCTGTTTTTGTAACATCGCAGCATTTAGTGGAAATACTTGTTGGGCTGCCAAAGGATGAAATGTTCTAATAAAGTCTGAAACTTACTTTTCTGTTATATTTTTATTTGTTTGTTGTTAGTCAAACTTGAGCACATATAAATAAAATATATTTAAATATTTAGGTAAATAACTTTTAATGTTATAGATAAACTAAAAAAAGAAATAATAAAATTAATTATTTAAGTTTATATGTAAATTATTTATGGTTCATCCTGTGCTGATTACATTTTGGTACTGTTCGGGATAAAAGAACCTGCCTTGTTTTGCTTAATGGCCCGCAAAAATCGTATTTGCCCACTCTAGTTTAAACACAAACTGACGAAATTTCACATAATTGGGTGGGTAGGTCACTTATGTGTTTTCCTGGTGCTGATTAGATTTTGGTACGATTCGGGAAAACAAAACCTACTTCGTTTTTTAAAATATCCCGCATATATCGTCAAAGTCTAAAATGAAAGACTGCATATGCCCAAATGTATCAATTTAATGCTCGTTTTATACGTAATTTTATTACGATGAATACAGTAAGACTAACCCCATTACTCTAGGATTGACGTTTTTGCGATATTTTATTTTTTTCCTCATTTTTGCTACGCTGCTTTAGAAAATACGTCCAGATACCAAATGGAAACAAGAATTAAATTACAAGTGCAAATTCAGTGTAATTTCAAATTAAATATTATGCGTGTTATTCAGTGCAATTAAATTTTATTTAAGGGATTATTAAAGATATAAAGAGAAAATGAATGAGTCTATTTAGGGAGAGTTATGTTCTGGCCACATCAGATTTTTATTGTAATAGATATCCCATGAATAAACAGTTTTTTTATTTTCCCTACCAATACATGGCAATATATAGGGGAAGTATTGAAATTGTGTCGAAAATCGCAATTTGAGTTTTCGACGGATCTACACGTTTTGGGACGTCTAGAACACGAGAAAACTATTTTTATCGTGACATTTTGTGTGTGTGAGTGTTTCTATATCTGTGTCTATCGGTGCAATGTATGTACTCATAAACGAATTAAACAAATTTCGCAAAAGTTTAAAGATAAGTTACTTGTAGCCATGGTGCTGATTAAATTTTGGTACGATTCGGAAAAAAGATCCCTCTTTCTTGCAAAATGGCCCGCAAAAATCATATGTGTCCAATCTAGTTTAAAAACTACATCAAATTTCGCAAAATTTGGTATATAAGTCCCGTTCGGTTTAAAATGGTCTTCAAAAATCATCAAATTCTAATATAAAAGACTACGTATGCTCAAATGTATAAATTAAATGCTTGTTTTATAAGAAAAAATTTACTATAAAAATAATAAGACAACCCAATTACTCGTTAAGATTAACCGTTCGCGAGGTATTTTAATTTTTTTGCATTATTTTTACGCCGCCTCTTTGAAAATACGTCAGGTTACTAAATAAAAAAGAACATTGATTTAAAATTACAAATTCAAATTAAAAAATTCAATTTTGTGCAATAAATCTCATATTTATGAATTAACTATTAAAGGAATAAAAAGAAAATGAATTTAAGTCTTTTAAAAAAAGCATGTGCTGTCCACATCAGATTGTTTTAATTTAATAAAATTATTTTTTGGGGCTTCTTTTTGTGTAGAAACGATTTTTTAATGAAAGAAATAATAATTTTTGATAGATAATGTTGTACAAGGAAATGCTTCTGATTAATTTCTGAGTTGCAATTTTATGATGCAGTGTCACTATCATAAAACATCAACTGGAACCGATTGATCTGCTTTATTCCATTAGAGTTTATCAACACTGAATAACCTTTAGTATATTTGCAACAAAAAGACTCGTTAATATGTGAATAAATGCACATTTTATAAACTCATCAACTTATTATTATCCATAATTTAAAGAAATATTACACTTCATTCTTTTATAAATAATACAAAATATTTAAAAACCCATTACATGAAAATTTATCCACACTAATCAACATTAAATCCAAGAACATCATAAAAACATTGAACATTTTATGCTCCCCCCCCCCCCCCCCGACTTTTCAATCATATATTTCTTTCAACGCTTCCATTTTATTTCTCGATACAGACACGTATTTGGTGCATAACAATCTACATAGGAAATTATTAGCAATACTAATAACTAAATATAGTTATGTCTACTAAATATAGATATAATATTCTTATATCTATAATACATTTTCAAAGAACATTTTAATCCTTATCATCTCGTGCATGAATTTATGAATATTAAATTAGTTGTTAATTATTTATAAGTTCATTTAATTACATTCAGATCAGCAAACTAATAATTTTTATAAAGCTTCATTTTAATATTAAAGATTAATTTTAAGGATTGCAATAATTTATAATAATTGCATGTGGGAATTGTACAAATTAAACTTAGAAATGCAGATAAATTATTATCACCCGTGGAAATATAACTGTCAGAGAATAATATTTTGACATTTTCTGACAGTTCTAATTCCCCGGGACATAGTAAGTGGTAATTAATTAACTGAAACATGCCAAATACTGAGAGATCAAACATGTGCTTGAAATTGAGTGGTAGTTAGAAAAATATTAGTAATATATTAACTGAAAGATTTAGCAAGGGAGAAATGGATTTAGCAAGGGAGAAATGGATCTTCCAAAAAAAATGTAATTAGGTAATTGATTTGCTTACTCTAGTGCAGATAACTAATTTTCTACCTTTTCATAAATTCGTATCACAAAAATTAAATTAAATAAATTCAGACGACAAAAAAAAATATGTGTTGCATACAGACAGGAAGTCAAGGCTATATATAATGAATTTATTGTAACCTTATTTAGTTTCAAATAAAAGAATATGAATAATACACACACACACACACAAATATATATATATATATATATATATATGTATGTATGCATATGTATGTAACAACGAACATGTATATGTATGTAACAACGAACATGATATTTGATTAACAGTATGGATAACAAAAGGTTTAATGTGATACTTGTACTTGTTTGACAGACATTAATTTCCTTAACGTATCTTCCTCATTTACCCCATGATTTACAATAATTCACCCGAATATATATATATGCAGAGATATTTATTTATTTATTTATTTATTTATTTATTTATTAATTTTTTGGGGGGTGTCATGGTAGAATTAGTAGAGGAAACATTAGATTTGGATTGACTACTTTGCTGTCGAATGTATCAATGCATTTTCAATAGTTGTAGTAAGACTGCGCTTAGTTGTAGTTTGTATCTCTGATGTAGAATTATGGGTTTGCTTACAATCTAAACTGCATTTAGAGAGATTTGTGTTTTGTGTTTGAGCAGTTGTAGTTGGATCTGTGATGTAGTATTACTGGTTTTATTAGAATGTTGGTATGGTTTGAGTTCTAAATTTGTTTTGAAGATTTAGAAGTAGGAATACCATTATGAACATTTGCCAGTTGATGATTTGATGGAGTTTTATAAGTTGCAAGAGTACAATTAAGTGAAATATCTATTGGGGGCATATGGGCTCTGTATTTTTAGATGTAATAGTAACAGCAGCGTAACTTATATCTGTTTGTGGAGTGCAAGAATTTGTAATATGACATAAATCGAATATGGCATATTGTTTATTGCCTTCACTGTTGATATTTAGTTTTTGAAAAGGCATATTGTACATTTTCTTGAATGTGCCAGGTACTCGCCCTGTCAACTGGCACATTTTAGTACCTTAGAGCAATAATTAATGTTATGGCCAACTTTGTACCAACATACACAAGTAATAGATGATGCACAACAGGGAAAAATTGAGTGCCCAAAACTTTGGCACTGAAAGCACCTGAAGAGTTGGGTATATATTAATGGCTTGACAGGACATCATAGATAAATTACTTTTATTCAGTGTGGTAAAATTGGTGTAGAAAAATTTTGTTTACTTTCGTTAATTACCATTTAAAAAACATTTCTTTACTTTCAATAATTTAACTTTTTTAAATCTATTGTTTATTATTTAATAATATAAATTTTTAAAATTGATTACTTCCTTATAATTTAAATTTTGATACTTCAATTTATTTTTCAATACCTTGCATTTCAGAAAGGTATCGTTTATTTATGAAAATATAAATGTGAAAACCCTATACTTACTTTCAATAATCTGTATTTGAACCTTTTGTTTACATCTCAAATAAATATCTATATTGAAAAATGTAGCCTTCTTGAACCATGAAACTCCACGTAGTGTATGACCCGGCCACACAAACAGCTACTGAAAGCCACCGGGTCAGTCGTGTTGTCTGGGTTTTCCACATAGTATCCACGTAGTGTACACTTTTCTGGAGACCAAGAAGACTAAATCTTTGCACACTTACAGTATCGACTACGGTGCAGATCAATTTTTTCCGAGGGGGAGGGCTAAGGAAAATATGGTTTCAAAAAGTATTTCCAGAAGCAACTCCGTTGTACGAGAGGGCTGAATCTTTGCAAACTCATAGTATCGACTACGACATAGAACCAGATGGAGCCGGAATTTCAATTTACCCGCCCCCAATGGAGACGGGGAAACTGGAAGGGAAGACTTTAAAAATACTTTCAAGGCCTTTCAAAAGCCACTCGTTAACCTAAAGGGTTGAATATTTGTACAATTGTAATATCGACTAAGGTACAGAAGCTGACGGAGCCATATTCTGATTTACTCTAACCCGGGGACGGAATAAAGGGAGCTTCGTAAAGTCTTTCAAGACCCTCCAGATGTCTGGCTGTTGTCATAGCTAAATCATTGTCCAATTCTAGTAATGATCATCGTACGTCAAAGTAACTTCATTTAGAGAGGTTTTCTTTTTGATTATATTACACATAGCAGCATTAAATGAATTTTATTTACATTTATTTTCAATTTTTAAATATCTCAATTACTTTACTAAATTTACTGAATTACTACTTTTTTCTAAAATTAAAAGAACTAATTATTACAATTATATAACTTTAAACGCTTTATTTAGAATATTTATAGAAATTGATCGAGAGGGCAATGATGAAATAGTTCAAATAAATAATTTAAAGGGATAATAAGTTAATATTAACACTTTAAATTATTTATTAACCGTTAATATAAATTACTACTACTTAATTATTTATAAACCGTTAATATTAATTACTAATATAATAAAATAAAATCATATTAACGGTAACTTTTTAAAGGAAACTGATAACAGAAAGTATAATAAAGGAAGAAAAAAAAATCATTCAACAATGAAAAAAAAATAATTTGCATGTTGAGTAGAATTTCTAAGAAGAAACTTGGCAGGAAATTTAGAACCGTGTAAATAAAAGTGACAGGAAGTTAATTGCGTTCCTTGAAGTCCAAACTGAAACCTGGAAAGTTCATTACTTTTTACTTGTTTCGAGGATTCGTCTTTCGATTTAAATCTTTATTTAATTTAGATATCTGTGTTTTTATGCAATGCTAAATAATATTCGTTGCAAAAATGTACAACACAACTAGAAAAATCCCAATATTTAAAAGTACAAGTAAAAATAAATCATAATTTCATTTATTTCATATACTTTGATGCTCAAAAGCAATGAATAATTGAATACAATAAGTGACTCCAAATACTTTTAGCTAGAAAACGAATGCTGACGAAAAATTCACAGATTAGAAACTTCCATGCAAATTTAGAACATATATATTTTTAATACTTTACAACAAAGTTGAAAAGTGTTTATGACTTTGTTCATTCTGTCTGTCTGTCTGTCCGTTAGCACGATAACTGCCGTAAAAATAACTTAATCAAAATGAAATTTTAGTATGTTGTTCAGACGGTCTGTAGTACCTATGGGAATATAAATGAATAATATCACGCAATTAGTTTTGGATTGAACCCGGGTCGAAAAAATGAAATACATTGAGCCCTATGGGACCTAATTTTTAAAACATTTTTTAAGCGGATTTAAAACTCACAAATTGCTTCGAAAATTTTATATAATATTCAAATTGTTTCATAAAATATATAAAAAAAATGCAGCGAAATATATTCAGTAGTTTTTTAAATAACAAATAAAATAATAATTACACCTCTTATATGAAACGATCACATGACCATGATATGAAACGATCACATGACCCACTTCAAAATGATATATGGCATCCATCTTGTTTCAAAATCGTGATTTTTTAAAGCTCTTTTTAATTCATATTGAGTGTTGTAGCCGTCCTAAAACTACTTTATTTTTGCTTAAATTCTGTGCATCTACATACTAAAACAACACAATGACAATATATTTGAGTTTAAATTCTCATTCAAATTTGATTATTTCTACAACTAAGCCTATTTTTCACCTATGTAAAATGTAAACAGCAAAATATGTAGAATGAGTTGTATATTAGAATTACTGTATTTCTTTAACACAAAATAATTCAGTCCATGGAGTCTGCATGGCTGATATGAATGAACTATTTATTGATTTTATAAACAGAAGGACGATTTTTTTCGATGAAGTTTTAAGCATAGAGTTTATGAATTGTAGCTCCATGGTCTTAATTTGTAAATAAAATAAATTATTATAGTATTGTGATGAATGAAATTAATGAAATCCTGCTTTTATAGAGAGATCCAGGCGTGTTATTTTTTCTATGACGTCATTTGAATTTATTTCAGTTGTTTTCGATGAAGTTTTCAAATATAATAAATTATCGTAGTATTATGATAGTTTTAAAAATATTACCGTGGAATGCATTGCATTTTAGAGATATTTAAACCAGACAATTTATATTTCAATGACGTCATTTGAATGAAGTTCATTTTTTTCAATGAAGGTTTAAGTTTTCAAATATAATAAATCAATGTAGTATTGTGATAAGTTTTAAAATATTACAGAGGAATGTATTGCATTTTCGACTTTTTTTAAATAAAATTGCATTGAAGTTGGAAAATGTTTCATAATCAATGCTTTAAGCATGATTGATCTTTCCTGTTTTAATTTGCAACGATTGGACAAAAGGAACTGCGATATTGAAAAATTAGGTAAATGAGTAAATATTTTTATTTCTGATTTTTTCGCATAATCGATTGGACATTTTTACTGACATCATGCCATATAAACAGAAAATATATGAATTTGCTTGTAGTCCGGTTTGTTGTAGTCGGTGCAGACACAGATGAATGTATAGCCGAAACTGTTTGTACGGACCAGGAAACAGTATCAAAACATTGCCAAAGTTACATATCTACGGAACATGTTCATAGCCGACATGTAAAATGCTCTCCGCGTTTAAAAACACTATCAGATATTCGTTACGTGACTTTAACTGCGCGGTGTAACCGAAAGGTACAGTGTGAGATCTAGCATCAAAGTTTCCTGTAGCTAATGGCCCACTGATTTTGCGACAAACCATATACAGGAACCTTCTTTATCAAATATTTTATGAGAGACACCTCCCCAGTATTCTCCCATTAATCTACTATATCAGGCAAGTCATAATCTTTCGATGTAGATAAAACAAAGTTTGTAGTCCAAACCAGGGGAGTATTGTTATCTTTTTCTATAATGAATCAAAGATCAGCGTACGTAATGATAATCGACATGTTACCATCTGGAAAGAACCGAGAATACATTCTAACCCCTTACATATACGTAAAATCGAAACAATATAGAGGAGGAGGAATACTGGTATGGAGATGCATTGTGCCAAATAGGAATCCGTCAAGCCACATTTTTACTTTCCCTGCAATACATGGTAATGTATAGGGAAAGTATTGGAATCATGCCGAAAATCGCAACTCGAGTTTTCGACGGATCTACACGTTTCGAGACGTCTAGAATACGAACAAACCATTTTTAGCGTGACGTATGTGTGTGTGTCTGTCTGTCTGTGTGTCTGTCTGTCTGTGCAGATTTTGTATCCACTCTAACTAAAAAACTAATGGACCGAATTTCACAAAATTTTGTAGGTAAGTCACTTGTGGCCGGGGCTGGTGCTGATTAGTTTTGGGTAGGATTCGGAATAAAAGAACCCGCCTTTTTTGTGAAATGGCCCGCAAAAGTTTGTATCCACTGTAGCTGAAAAACTAATGGACCGAATTTCACAAAATTCGGTAGATGAGTCACGTATAGGTCACTCTGGTGCTGATTAGATTTTGGTATGATTAAAAAAAAAATAACCTGCCTTTTTTTGCAGAATGGCCCGCAAAAATTGTCATAATCTAAACTAAAAAGCTATGTATGTTCAAATATATCCATTAAATGCTGGTTTAATGCGTAATTTTTAACGACGAAAAGAATAAGACCAACCCCATTACATTAGGACTAGCCGTTCTCGAGATATTTTAGTTTTTCGTATTTTCTCTACGCCATCTTTGAAAATAAGTCCGGTTACCGAATGACAACGAAAATTGAATTAAAAGTGAAATAAATTTAATTAAAATAAAGAGAACGTCAATATAAGTCTGCAGGGAAAGTCATGTGCTGGCCACATCAGATTTTTTCTTTTAAAGCAGTGAATGCAAATTCGAAACAGAAATGAGATTTTAACACTCTATGAGAAACTTTATAGACATAATTCGTTTTCATGAACATTCAGAGTGATAATTCGCGTCAATATAAGTCTATCCTCGTCGATAGGTATCTCGAAAGTAGATATATTTCGTACATGCTACGGCCAGCAACATCTCCGAACTTTAATCCCTTTAAAGATGTCTAGGATACCTTGGAAGTCCGTCGCTACGTCTCAGAAATCTTTCAGACTTCTGATTTGCTCTCTAGCATGAATTTCCTTAAATTGCCCCAGAATCTGATTAATTTGCCCCGGACCCTGATTAAAATCCTCTTGGGACGCCGGGGCGGCTCTTGCATAGCTGTAAAACTGTAATTGTGCTCCATATGATATCATTTATGTTGGGGGATTAGTCTCAAGGAATTTTGTTCATTTTCTTGTCATTATAATTTTTTTAATATTTACTCTAGATCGCTTTTTTATTTTTACAATTGGCTATACAAAAATAGTATATTTAATATATATGTTGGTTGTACTTAATGAACTATAGCCATCGGTTTTTACTTTTAGGATTGTACCATATTTTTCCAATTATGAATTACTTTTGGACACCAGTGTAATTACTGAAAATTCTAACAAATAGTAAAGTAAGAATAAACTTAAGTGTACAACACATGTGTTGTTGGTAGGATGTTCCGGTAGGTCATCATTATCTCGTGTGTGTATATTAGTAGAACGAAAACTATTACCTACCATCCTCTCATGTATCGGTGATGGGGATTTGACAGTCGTATCAGCCATATCACACAATCGTACTATCACATGCTTTACAATTTTTGCTGATAATTCTGGCTTCAGAAGCACAATCAAACGTGTTTCCAAGTAAGGTGAAAATACAGTTGTTCCGCTGCTTGTCTTTTACCCATGACGGGAAGACCTTGAATATATTTCGAGCCCAGTCTGTACAATTATCTGATTCGTGTAAAATTAAATGTGTCTTTATTTTTAATACGTAAGGCCTAACATATCTTTATTAGCTGTCTCTTGGATATTCTGTCCATTGTAATTCCATAGACCCGTTTCTACTTTGTGCAGCATTAGGTGGTTTGACCTCTAGACTTCTTAAATAACCATATTCTTTTAATGAGACTGGTCCAAGTTATGCTTTGTTCATTGAGTACTTCCATTGCTTTAAAGTATTTATTTTTGTCCTTTCGATCCCACATATTTTATTCCAGTTAGTGCATCTTATTTTGAGCGAAGCAATAATTAAAAGTAGCGGCATTCTATTATTTGATATCTCTCAGAATCAAAGTGGTTGTTATAACTGTTGATTGAAACAATCGCACCAAATCTATTCCTATTTGATCAAATATTCTCACGCACAGTCCATGTAAATTAAAATATAAAATTTGTCGAAAATGAACTGACATAACAGCAGAGTCACACTATAATAATTGAGCTACTGATATGAATGCTTTCTTCTATAGTTTAAGTAAACCCTGCATTTTTGTCCTTAACATTTGAGATTGAAGTGAAAAGTCAGATCTATGCGACCTTCTTATTCTTCTATATTTTACAAAACATGTAAACTGAAAATCCCTGCCATAAATCAAGGTCTTCAAAAATATATTATCGGTATTTTACAGATTTCGGTTGTTTACTGCATCTATTCTGTACAATTGAGTTATAGCGATTGCATATGTGGAGTTTAATTTAATTATTAAAAGGTGAGGAGTCACACACTAAAATAATGCGATGATAAATTATTATTAGAGTGGGGCCTTATAAAGTGATCGTGAATTTGAAATAGTACATTGCCGTTATTATAACCCCGTCGTTATTTTGTGGGTTGTCCGGGGTTATTTAAAAATAAATTGATTAATAGAGATACATTGAAATTTTTAACTTAGGAGATAAAAAGATGCCATTTTTATACCTCGTCCAAACTTTATTTTTACTATAATTATTATTCCACATGTGCATATTCTTATTATTAAATTTCACATTAATATTTCACATTATATTTATATTTGATTTTATATTAATTAGCATAGTATTTCTGCTAACAGTGAAATTGTGGTACGAAGTTACCTTTAAGTACGACTTAGCGTCACATTACGTACATATGTTTCTTCATAACTGATAAAACAGATTTAACTTTTCTCTTGTCAATGGTAATTAGGCGTTGGGTGTCTCATAGAACGTATGCAACGACTTTAGATGTTGCTTTACCGCACGCTTCATCCCATTTTATCGATTTTATATTTAACTACTAAACTTCATCTTGATACTGCTACGGAATACTCCACTTTTCTCTTAAATATCTACTACATGTTCGTTCACCAACGTCTTATATGTTCGTTCACCAACTTCCAATAACTTCTGAGTCTTACAAAATTATCTTCTCATCATTCCATCTGTTGCACACGATTTCTTGGTACTCCGACAGGCATATGTGATAGGTTTGATCCAGGCTTCCATTGGGCAATCTCTAAGCACGCCCGCGGAATCAACTCCTCATTGATCGAACATCTTCACAGCCTCGATCTCACCAACATCATGTAACGTGATATCATAAATCATTGTCTGCAGCATAAATCGTTGTCAGCCCATAAAATCATGTTTGGCACCTCGTTGTTGTCTCTTTGCAGCCTTGTTATTTATAAATAAAAAGTATCACCTTCTAAAAACCTAGGTATCACAGAATAATGAATGTCTCACGACTAAATCGAAATCATAAAGTCTGATCTTCAGTTTGAGAATTGGCGTTGTATTTTTTTTAAACATGGAAACGGTATTTTCTCAATATTTGACAGATGCTGCAGTATTTAACTTATCCGTTTCCATACAGTAGTATATACTACAACGAGATCACAACAGTTGCAACAACGGAATAAAATAAATTATCAAAGTAGAAGACGATATAGATAACAGAAACCTCAATTATCAACTGCACCTAATCTGCATAGTTAGGATGCACCGGCGGGCACAATTGTACGAAACTCATATCCAAACTGGGATTCCAATTACGGTATCTTATCTGGTTTGTCTACATTCTCTGGATTTCACGGAACTATAGTGTTTTCATTTTAAGTTCAATTAGACCCTGCAATACTAAACGCGTCTTCTTCTAATTGCTGCTCAGCATTTAACAAGATAACAGCCCTATTAACCAGCAAATGAATAAAAATTGCATGAATAGAAGTAATTTCTTAATGAACAACGTTCTGAATATTGCCAATTCGGAAACACTATTTAAGTACAATAGAGATTCCATATAATAACAAGATCGGGAATTAAATGCTGGTAAGGCTTGTCGTTGAAAAGAATACCGTTCAATTTAGAAGTGCCTCTCAACCTATTTACTCAGCACACTTTGTCGTGTTTTACGGCTCTCAAGTATATTACAGTAGAGTAGCAGATACATCATAATCCAAAAATAGTATATATAATTATAAGGCATATAATCATGCAAACTATTAAATTTTTGTTGAAACTATTTTTCGAAAATCGAACGACGATTGATATTTTTCGAACTAAAAATCGCTGCTATTCTAGCAAAGCATATTTTGTCGAAGTGAATTTTGATGTGGGCAAAGTATCTCTTATAAGATTTAATGGTAATAACAAAAGCCAAATTACTCATATATGTGATTTTTAACATTATACTCAATTAGTATAAAATGATTGTTCATAGTTAGCGTGAGAGTAAACAAAGCCCACAGAAAATGACATTTTTTGTTGTTGAATAAATAGTTTATTTTTGCGATAAAATTACAAGAAAAGACTCAATCGAAACATTATAAAGTAACCAACTGCGTTTTAATGTCTAAAAGAATCCTGTGAAATTTTAAATAAATAGATCCAAAATTGGTCAAGATGTTTTGATAATCGATTTTAAAATTTGATTTGAAAAAATCTATAAGGAACCCATTTTATAAATAATTGTGCCAAATGCTATTCTATGCTGCCATGTTAAGAACATTAACAAATTGAATAAATTTCGAAGTTTTGCTTGAATATTAAACATTTCTATCTAGTTCTACATTTTTGATAGCAAAGCCGGATATAAAGTTTCGTTAAAATACATTAATATTTGTGACAGCTATCGTGGAACAAGAAATCAACCACAGACAAAAGAACATCACTCTAAAACTAATCAAAACGTGTTCAGGGGATCCTAAAACATATATTGGTGTGATGAAAATGGGTTTATGTTGAAAGTAAGGATACATAAATTTGGTGGAAATAATATTCAACTTATAATTAACAATTAAATTAATTCGAGCTCGCGATAGTAATAGTGCGTACAAAATCATACACCCAAAATATAACCTACCTATTGTACAGTCCGGCTTCAAGTTGTAAATAAACATAATTCCTGAAAGATAATCATTAAATAAACTACTTAGTAACGGCATCTTTGATTTTTCTCACATAATAATTTATTTCTACACACATATACTTTTTTTCCCGGCCATTCAACCTGTTTCTCTAAGTCCTCGGACGAGACGAATGGTCTGGGCTTTCGACACATATACTTTTGACTAACATTTTCAATTATTAATGTCAAACATGTATTCATTTTAATACTTTTAGAATTTATATTCATTCTTAATTTAATTTGGAATCGAGTGCGATGACGGAGCAATTATATGAAAAAAATATTTTTTATTAAATTCGATTTCCTCATGGTGAATAAGGGAGTATCGGTACTGGACGCCATTCCTCAGTGGTCATGATCATCATTGGAGCTTTCCCTTATGACTTCCCTTCATTACATCTCACTGCGCTTATGTGAGACCGTTGTTATTGGTTTCAGATACGTTGAGAGTAACAGCCCGATGTCTGCAGAACAACATGCCCTTATGATGTATGTGGGGTCTTTTTTATGGGACCTTTTTGCTACCACACATAAATTTATTTGCAGTCAATGTCATCCACTGATGCACCCACTCTGCAAAGACAAATCACACAGTCGTCATCACAATTGGTATCTAAATCTTGAAATAGAAAATTGTCGTGAAATCAATACTTTCTCTATACTTGATTCTATAGTATGAGAAAATAAAAATTATTACAAAATATTAATTAGTTTATTCTATCATTTTATTTGTAGCAAAATGTAATTCAAAGTACTTTCTTCAATAGTCGTCTATCGTCTTTCATTAACGATTTAAAGAATAATAGCATTTTTTTTAATGTTTCTATTAAAATATTTACTATGAGTGAAAAATATATGGACACTACGCTTGACATTCTCTATGAATGAATAAAATTGGATATTCAGTGCCCAAACTAAATATTGAGCATTCTTATGACTCAATCTCTCAGGAAATCAATAGGTTTGTCTAGGTTATCGATTAAAGTAAGCATACAAAATATGATAATTGTTTGTAACAAAATTTGATAACGTTTGATTTTTATCATTTTTAATATTCTGAGAATGGTTCATGATATGTTCTAAAATAATTTCAATTCATTTCAGGCTAAACAAATTCACAAAGAATTCACTTATTTAATAATAGTGAGTATGTTTATTTAATTTTTCTAACTTAGATTCAAAACTTGCTTTATCTTACCATTCAGATTCCTACAAATGATACGAATAGTATTTATATAAAAAAATACATATACAATATCTGTTTACATAACATATTTAAAAAATAACGTAGTATGTTTTTGCTTCTATAAAGTCCTCGATATTCGAAAAAATGTAGAGAATCTTGTAGTCCGTTCAACCCGAAAATCAATAGACTTTATTCCATTTGTTCCAGAAATATTCTCTTCACAGACTCAAAAATATCCATACAGATACACATATATCACTGAGTTAGGTTGATTTGTCTTGAAAGATGTTCAAAAAGTTCAAATCCATCAATATCTGAAAATCGATATTTGGATTTCTTCACATCGTTTTCCCTTTACATATACCATGTATTGTAGGGAAAGTGAAATTTTGAGCATTTTTACTTTTTGTTTGATCTGTTTTCTTTTTAATGACAGATAAAGACCTTTTCGGGTATAGCAGTTGATGCCCAAAACTGTGTATTTTCTTAATCGAGGTGTAACGAAAAACCTTCTCAAAAATGCGATCTATATAATAAATGTTTATCGTGTTATTGTCTTTCTAAACCATCCAGATTACCTCTGGTCAACTAGAAGATTGTATCATGGCACAATTATAACATTAATTACAAGGCAGAACCTAACGTAGCCGGATTTTTTATGTTACCACAGGAGCAGATAAAATGGATAAAATGAGAGAAGGGGGTAAGTTAAATTCTTTTAAAATTCTCCGAAACTTCTTTATGAAATTGAAGGCAAAATGGTTGCACACTTATATTATCATCATGGAAAAGAAATTAATGGCACCACATTTTCGATGCAACCCCTGGGGAGAACGAAGAATGTGTATACTCGAAAAAAAATCCAGACCCTCCGAAGGCCATCTTGTTATTTAAGCCTGAATCTTCACATTGTTATATAGAACACCACGCTGATTCAAACAAAGCCAAATTTTCCATTTCACCTCTGAGGGCAACATGCGGGGGGGGGGGGTATTCCTTTTGGGGTTTTTGAAATGGTCTTTCCTAATTCTCCAGAAGTCCGATAAGCGAGATTGGTGTCTTACTATATCGATCATGCGGCAGAACCTGAGTGAGTAAAATTTAAATTAAAACAGCTGTATTTAACAATAAGTGCCATACATTGTTAAACAAAACAAAAATAATTAAAAATAACATTTACAAATTATTTTAAACGTGCTAGTTTGCCTATCTTAAACCGTTTTAAATTCTAGTCTGGATGAAAACATTTTCTGAAAAATTTCGGTTAATTGGATTTTGTTCATGATGCATATGCTCGTTTTAAAGTGTCTAATACTATTCATTGAAAAAAAAAACATCAAACATATATTTATAACCGGCAATGATATAAGATACATAAAATTAATAATATTTTAATATTAGCATTTATATTAGCTTTTAATATTTGCATTTATTTCAAACAAAAAAACCCTAATGAGAATGTAAACATTCAAAAGCGAAAATTCAATTTAAATGTTTATTGAATTTTGAAGCAGTTACGCATTAGACACTGTCTTAACAATGGATTTAAAAGCAGTTTAAATAAACATGGCAGAGAATTAATCACTTTCATTGAAATACTAAACTAAATATTTTTGTAAAGTTAATTGCTTAAAACTGGATTTGGTTGTCACCAGTATTTTAATTAAACTTTATTATATAAAATTTTTCCAACACATAGAGTTATAAATAAATGAATATAAAACGAATTAAATGTAGACTAATGTAAGGAAAGAAAAGTTTCTTTTCGGATGCTTTAATATATGAAAGAAATTGCTAATCTTAGAATAGCACAACAAATAAATTTCCAGTTAAACTAAAATCATTTGATCTTGTAACAAAATATTAACAAAGATTTGAGTTTTATTGTAATCTCATTTCTCTAGAAATCAATAAACATTTTCAAATTGCCCAACAAAATGAAAAACAAAATAACTTCAAAGGTGCTTAATAAATAAAAATTAACTGCAGTGTGGCTTAACTCGAGTTTCTCATACCAGAATCCTATTTTAGTAGCTTGTGATTTTTTTTTCTTTGTAAGAAAAAATTTAAGAATTCTGTATCAATGGTTAGTCAAATGATCACATTTATAACATTTTAGTTAGTTGCTCTTCATTTTAAAGGGCTTGAAAAAGTATTCACATTGATATCAAGTATGTCAATGTACATCCTCGGGGGAGGGAGGTAACCTCCTCCCTCATTCCGGGGCTATTGATGTTACGCACACAACAATTTTATTGCGGCTATTTTTCACCGCAACGACTGAAGGAAACAATTTTGTTTAGTGATCACTAAGCAATACATAAACCTTGTTAAGCATAACTGTTTATATATTTCACGCAACTCTAAATTAACAATTATTAATATTGATAGCACCCTCAATAAGCAACAAGAAAGATCAATCATGCATAAAGCATTGATTATGAAACACTTTCAAACTTCAAAGCAATTTTATACAAGCATCTCTCAAATGCGATACATTGCTCGGAAATATTTTTAAAATTATCACAATACTACACTAATTTATTATATTTGAAAACTTCATCGAAAACAAATGAACTTTATTCAAATGACGTCATCGAAATATAAATCGCCTCTATATAAAAGCAGCATTTTATTCATAATCATTTTTCCAATTGTTTTATTCATCACAATAGTTAAATAATTTATTTTATTTAAAAATTTGAAAAATTGTTATCTACCATATTAATTTTAAAATGTGAAAACTTTCTCATATATATAATAATTAAACTCTTGGAAAGATATTTATTATATAATATATATGTTTTTTCCTTCTGGAGGATATAACGAGAGTCAGAATTTAATTGAATTTGTTTTCCTCCTTATATTAAACAATTTTTATTTAAAAAACTACTTAACATATTTTACTGAATTTTTTTTTATATATTTTATGGGATAATTTAAATATTTTCTAAAATTTTCGAAGCAGTTTGTGAATTTTAAATTTGCTTAAAAAATGTTTGAAACATTAGGTCCCATAGGATTCAATGTATTTCATTTTTTTTAATCCGGGTTAAATAAAAAACTAATTGGGTGATATTATTCATTTATATTCCCATAGGTCCCACATACCGGCTGCAATACAAACTAAAATTTCATTTTGATAAAGCCATTTTTACGGCTGTTATCGTGCTAACGGACAGACAGACAGACAGACAGAATGAACAAAGTCATAAACACTTTCAACTATGTTGTAAAGTGTTAAAAAAATCTGATGTGGGCAGCTTATATAATGCGGTGAATGTATTCTTTACATAGTTAAACAATGATGAAAAGATGCATGGCATAGTGACTGTAACATTGAATTGTACTTTTCGCGCTTTATTGTATGACAACATGTAGTGCCTTTTCATATCCAATTAAACTTATATCACACTCAACTATAAATTAACAATAATCAATATTGATAACATCCTCAATATGCAATATAATTCATATATTAATATATTTTAGTAATAAAATTATCAATTTGTTGTAAGTTTCGTTAACTTACCGCCATTTGTGAAATTTTAATGATACTTTCGTTAGTCTGGGTAGAAATATCGCCAAATTGGCAATATTTTGCTAAGTGATTCACCAAGTTT
The DNA here is from genome assembly GCA_951213105.1 of Amaurobius ferox. NCBI lineage: Eukaryota > Metazoa > Arthropoda > Arachnida > Araneae > Amaurobiidae > Amaurobius > Amaurobius ferox. Next base: position 95,186,286 of record OX578144.1, on the reverse strand, counting down.
GCAAAATTGATCGGCAAGCGTTACAGACAAATGGTTAAATGAGTATTTCTTATATATAAATGAGCGTTTTGGCGAATTAGGTGTCAAAATATAAAATTACTTTACAAAATATCTGCTCTCATTAAAGGAGCGAACTAAATCCACGTTTATGATGTTAACAAATGCATAGCATAATATTACATAAGAAAAGTGAACATGCTTCATAATAGTTAATGCTTTTTATATTTTTACGTAACTGTTTTGATAAATTTATTTAAAACAGTAAAATATATCGAGAGCGATTCACCCTAACGAACTAAAATTTATGCTAACTGTTTCCTAATAAAAAATTACAGATGTAATGATTATTTACGTAATATTATTGAAGGTTTCGATTTTTGATGATTTTTTTCAAAAATGTATTTTAAAATTTGGTGGAGTCTTCCGAACATTCGATTACGTTTAAAATCAATAAGCTTCCCGTATTCACTAGTTGGAATCTTGTACCAAATTTTGTTTGAAAAGCTCCATTCTTTAGGGTGATATCGTCTGCACAGTCCCATGGACACACATACAGAGAGAGGTAGAGAGAGGGGGGGTGAGCGAGAGAAAGAGAGAGAGGAGGAGCGACACAGAGAGAGAGAGGAGCGACACAGAGAGAGAGGGGAGCGATAGAGAGAGAGAGGGGAGCAACAGAGAGAGGGGAGCGAGAAATAAAGAGAAACATCACCTCAGAAACATTCGATTAGAGTTCAGGGATGTTTGAAAAGAGTTGTTCCGTCGAAAATTCGAATTCGAATTTTCGACAACGCTACAATACTTTCCCTATAATGTATTATACTATGTATATACGGAAAGTAATAATATTGCGCTTGCTGTAAGAAAAAGTTATAATTGTAACATCTTCAGAACGAAACAAAACATACATCCAAACAAATATGAAGAAAACGCGTTAATGAATTGACAACATTTTTTTTGCTAGAGCGACTGTATAAGAAGTTATTTATTTCACTTTTTACAAAAATATTGTACATTATTTAAATTACTATTTCAAATCTTCCTTATCTAAAGCATTTTTGCTATTGGAACTATGCATCTACGACCAGCTTTTTAAAGATTCTCCCACCTTTCACTTTTTTCGAGACACTCGTGAAAGTTTTCTGAGTTTGGGTGGTGTGTGTGGGGGGGGGGGGAAACCTTCCATATTTTTTTCTATCAAACGTATTAAAATATGCGAAATTGATAATATAATTAATGCGTAATTATATTGAATTCAATAGGGCACTTTTACTAAGTATATTCCCTGACTGTCCTTATTTCGAAATTGGGGTTTACAAGTTTGAAACTGTAAGCAACTTCAGATAGGATCTGAAGTATATTTAAGTGATATTTAGGATCTGAAGTTAATACTCTCAATGACATTATGCCCGAAATTCGTGGTAGAGTTACAGCTGCTAACCGATGTTTTTTCGGCCAAGGTACTTAAAGTCTGACTTCATCAGCAGAAAAACGAAGATTATAATCTACAAAAGTTTAATCAGACCCATTCTTACCTACTCTGCTGAGACTTGGGCAATGACAGAAAAAGTTAAAGATATCATTTCTGTTTTTGAGAAAAAAATCTTGAGAGGTATTTTTGGTGGCTTAAATTGTAACAACATCTGGAGAAGAAGAACTAACTCTGAACTTTTTTTTTCTGAAGTCTTTTAAAGAACCAGATATAGTCAATTACATCACGATTCAGAGAATTAAATGGGTGGGTCACCTGTGCAGGATGGCCGAAAGCCGTACAACAAAAAAAATCTTTTCGGCCAGACCATTCGGCACCCATAAAAGAGGAAGACCTAAACTCAGATGGCTTGACTGTGTGGAAAAGGACTTTAAAATTTTAAAAGTTTTGAACTGGAGGTCTTTGGCCAGGGATAGGGGAGCCTGGAGTTCTATACTGCGGAAGCCAAGGACCCATCCTGGGCTGTCAGACCACTGAAGAAGAAGAAGGGCACTTGCTTCACCTGTCTGAGAAAATGTTTTGTAAAACATTACATTGAAGATATCCATTTATTTGCACCCACTTTGAATAAGGAAATATACTACTTATTCTTAGCTAAAACTTATATTTTTACGCTGAAATCCCTATTAAAATACTTAAGCACACTTAATCCGGACATAATTAGATTTTCCTTCAGAATTTTGTATTGTGTTACAACTGATATTAATTATATGCCTGGCAAACATCGTGCATTTTGAATTATGATAGCATTGTATCATGTCATGATGAAAACACATTGTATTATGTAAGTTTTAAAACAGCGTTAAGCATCTTAATGAAATCCCGTCCGGTTTGTATATACGCTTGCATATTCTTTATTTTATAAATACATAGAGTTAATAAAATTGTTTTAAAGAGGACATAAAATCCATCTTAAGGAAATTGTAAAAAATATTATAAAAATTAAGGGAACTGTTTATCAGTTAACAAACACTATTAACTTAACAGATACATTTTTGATTATAAAGAAGAATTGATATATTGTATTAGCAAAGGTGTTTTTGAAAATTAAAAAAACTTAATGGACGAACTATGTATGACTTGGGAGGGACATTTGTCTGGTCTCCTGAGTTCTGAAATCAGCATTTACAGATTTCAAGAATTATCTCCTTCATAAGTTAATTTAAACAGCTATCTTGAACAAAACCGTATGAGTATATTCATTTTCAATCCTATTTATGATTATTTTAACTCAAATGTAGGTGATGAAGAAAATCCTGGAGTTCTGCGCGCATCGCTTCTATATTTGACAATTTCGTTCACTCCAAATTAATAGAAATGTGTTTTATAATTCTATGCTGTATATATCTATAATTTTCTAAACTCCAAACTCCATTGAAATGGATTTTGAATTATATATAAAGTATGTACTTCTTGAGATAAAACTACATTTTATTTTTCATATGAAATGTTTAAAAAACTTGATTTCAAACTCCTACTTTCCAAATTCAATAATAGTTCATACTTAAAATCTAGTAACAAATAAATTGTCTAAATATTGTGGCATATTGCAAATCATATTTTTTTCACAGACAGTTTGTAAGACAGACTTCACCTTTAGAGTTATATACAGGGTGTCAGGAAAAGATTGAAACGCTCTTTAATTCTTTACCTGTTGGAGATAATTGGGCAATGCAAATTGCAATAATGTTGTAAGGTAGGAAATAATATTACGTTAATGAAATAGTCATCCCGTTCATTTCTGGAAGTTACACTTTTTAATTTTTATACGACGCCCTTAGACAGATTTGGCTAATCAGAAAAGTTTTATTCTTAATCCAACAAGATCATTAAAAAACCGCATATCCGTATTTTTAAAATCAACTGAATTATGATAAAGGAAAAAATCTGACTTATGTCACTTTTCCACAGCATGTGAAAGGCTGTTTCATCGGTGAAAATAGGGATCATAAACAAATTGACGATGGCAATTGTTTCGACCAAAAATACGTTAATTTGTGTCAAAATGTTGTATCACTAATGCATCTATAGAAATCATTACACAGACAGAGTTCATATAAAGCAGTGGTACTCACTATGCGGCTTGGTATCCAATGTATTATCATCCAGTTTTATCTTTTTGTGATATGTCACAAATTTACATTTGTAATTTGAAATATGGTCCTCATTCCCAATGTTCAATTAAATATAACTCGCAACTAATTTTAAAGATACAGATATGTGGTTTTTTAATAAGCTTGTTGCATTAAAAATAAAAGTTTTCTGATTAACCAAATTTGTCTAAGGGGGGATCGTATAAAAATTTAAAAAGTGTAAATTTTTGAAAATGATTGGGAGGACTATTTCATTGACGTAGTCTTATTTTCTACCTTACTTTCAACATCTTTGTAATTTATATTGCCCACTTATCTCCAACAGGTAAAGAATTAAAGCACGTTTCAATCTTTTTGGGACACCCTGTATATATACAGTCCTCCAAAGTAACCCAATGTATTGAGGATGAACAGATCATTTTGAGATTGAGGATGGACAGATAATTTTAGAATTGAGGATGGACATTTGGGATTGAGTGATTCACTGCTCTAACACCGATTGAAACATGAATTCTTTACGTCACCCGCACAGGAACTTACCATTTCAGGTTAGATACAAATACACACGAGGATTGATAATCGCTGCTCTGAATCGTAAAGTCCTTTGAACATCAAAAATTAATATTTTTGTGGACCTCAGTAATCCTCACCTACACACAAAGGTCTCAAAGATATCAATTTTGATTTTCAAAGGACCTAACGATTCAGAGCAGCAGTTTTCAATTCGAGAGTGTCTCCTCGAACTGGATGCTTTTCGGTATAATAAAGACGTGCACCAAAAAGGAGGAACAAATTCAATGTTTCTCTTTGATTTCAAATCTGCAGTAGGATGATGTAGGATATACTCTAATTGTGGAATGAAAGACTGATGCCAATAGTTAAAACATTGACTATCCAAGAAGGTCTTTGTTCAAATCCCAATTAGCACAAGCAAAATGTAAATACTTTCCTTTTACTTGAATATATAGACCGAGTTGGAAAAATAATTTACATTTCCTGCTTGATTTTCTAATTATATATTTCAATACGAAATGTGTAGTTTTCAAATGAAAAATATTTGCATATACGTTATTTTTATGCTACTCAATTCGAAAATGACATCAAGTTTAATTAGAGCATATCTTGTTTTATAGTCAAGTAGAGGCGATGGTTCAACAAGGTAAAAATAAACTCTAAAGTATCTTTTAATGGAGTATTTAAACTGGTATATGTAAACAGACTTGTGAATGTTGCATAATTAGAGCAGAAAGTTCAATATTTATAGCCACACACAAAAATTCTTTGGACCGCAAGAAATGTTCTTAGAGATATTGGATACTGACACTATATACATTTTATGGATTTATATCTGCAAGATTATTTTCCTTCTACATATACGATATACTTAAATAAAGTTAGAGAAAAGTGAAAATTTTAATATTTTGTTTCATGTAATACAGACGAACATTGAAAGAAACGTATCCGATATATTAAAATATAGTGTGTAAAATAAAAATAAATAAATAATAAAAATTAAAAATTTCCGGAAACAAATTGCATTAGTAATTGCAAGTAATACAACAGGAGTTAAATCAATATACATAAAATTGAAAGTTTGCTGGTATACAACTCCACATTTTTGATCAATTTTATTCAAATTTAATGTGGTTGTTCTTGCCTTTAATGTTAGTAACAGTGTCCATATATGCTAGTTTACAGGTTAAATTTCTAAACCTACGTTTTCGTTAATGCCTTTATTTGATTATCATTCTTAAAATGTCAAGATTTTAACCCTAGTTCGATGCGTTACTTTTGATACACAAAATCTAATTTCCAATCTCAGAATTTTCTTTTTTCATGACATGGATATGAGACAAGTAAGCAGATGGCTTCGCACACAATCAATAACTAGTTTACAGCGTAAAACGCAGCGCAAATTGTAATAAATAAGCATTCGGAAATCAACTGAATGTCCTTCATCAGTGTGAAAAGTATGGACCTAAACGCTCAAATAAGCACAACGCAATGTTGGCCAAATTGAAATGGCTAAACGACATCACCCTATAGTGGCGCCCCCTATTGATACGAAAGGGAAAAAAAGCAAAAAGATAGAAACCAAAGAGTTATGAATATGAAACGCTAACAAGAAAGGAAAATTGAAGGCACAGAATATGAAATCAAAGTAACAAAAATGAAACTTGGTCATGTTATAACTCGGAGAACTATGAAGTCATTGACAAATCATTAACAAGATTTCTGGAATTTTTACGAATATGAAAAGATTCAAAGAAATCTAATTTGAAAACTAATGAGCAATTTTGAATAATGGAGACAGAAGAAAAATCAAACCACCAACTAATCATCCAGTAATGATTAGCGATAGCAGATTCATTAATTTATTGGTTTGTACATAAATATGATACTCTTTTCGATGGTATTTTAAGGCAGGTTTAGTTTGATCTATGTACGATATTCCCCATTGACAAGGAATTTTCTAAGTTCCCCAATTATAAGATTTTCAATAGAATCTTTAAACGAAGACAATTTAATTTTATTGATAGGGAAGAATGTTACTTTGAAGTCAAACTTATTTAGAATTCCAGCAATTTTATGACTGATTTTAGGATAAAAAGGAAGTCATATAATACTGCTAAATATTTTAACTGTAAATCCTTTTATCTTAGGAGGCGTAGAAAATTTGGAGTGAAGCCCGATCAATAATATTTGGCGAGAATCCACGATCTAAGACAACAACTTTTTAATAATCTAGCTCAAACTTAATCCAGCTCAAATTCTAAATGTCCTAAACAGATTTACAACGATCTGAGCTGCATTATATGTTATGGACTAGATTGCTCTATTTAAAGTATTCAAATGTTTTAAAGAAAACCTTATTTCATTCTACTGAAATTCAACATTTAAATTCAAGTACGTCATATAAATATTTAATTTAAATTGCCAGTTGTTAAAAATATACTTCTTTAATTAAACCATATGCATTGTTTTTCTTTGCAGTTTTGAGGAGTAATAGATTAGAAAAATTCAATATTACTTCTGCACTTTTTCCAAAAACAGTTTCATATTGACGAGAAAAAAATTAACTAAGCAACAAATAATAACTTGTATTTTTAAATCAAACTATTATGAACACAGTAATATTATGATAATATGAAAACTAATTTACTAGTGCGAGTGTTTAAAACAGAACACATTATTGTGCTATTCTAATGCGGAATATTTGTATGTGAAACAACACAGGTTAGAACAGGAAAAAAAAATCCACGTCTGAAATTTTATAGGAGTACGCGAGTAAATCTTAGGAGTACGCAAGTAGATCTTAGGGGTATGCGAGTAGATCTTAGGGGTACGGAAAAATATCTTAGGGGTACGGAAAAAGATCTTAGGGGTACGGAAAAAGATCTTAGGGGTACGCGAGTAGATTCTAAGGGTACAGAATCAACATTTTGAAGATCACTTGCATGTATAGAGAATGGAAGTATATCATATTTAGCTGAACAAAATAAATTTTATACTATGCTGTTAGTGAAATCAGTTTATTATTAACATTTTAATTGTAAAGCAAGATAGAACAGCAAGACAAATTTCGTATTTAGCCGAAAACTAAATTCTACACTTTGTTTTAAAATTTTAAATTATTTATTTAAGTTTGATTTACTAGGAATTATAAACTTCAAAAAATCCGATTTTGTTGCATTTATTTAAAATATTTATTAAAGGTATATGAGCTACCCTTTAAACAGCTACTTTCGGTATTTAACTTTAGAAATAATTGACGAAGAAATACAGAGTGCATAAACGTTAACGACTGACACATCAGATTACTTAGACTAAATTTGGGCAAATTTTGAAAAGTTTGTGAATCTGAATACGAACTCCGCTGAGATAACAAATTCATGCATTCGATAGAGCACATTCCGGCTTACCGTCATTTTTAAACCGATATTTGAAGACATTTTTAAAGAAGAAAAAAAATTCAGCAATCGATAGTTATTTTGCTCTTTGTAAAGGATACTAGGGTACTTGCGTTCATAAGATACATGCTTATGCTCGTTTGGCGGTACACTAAGGGAACTTTTCTACATAAGTATAGTACACATAGGCACATGTTGGCAAATGGTGGATAGTAAGTGTAATATAACTGTAAATATTTTAATTATATAATTAATACTATGCTTGAAAGCCCATAACTCTAACCAAGTCTTAACTGTACTTTAAAATACGTCACCACACCTTGTTCACCTTTATTAATTATTCCATTCTATTAATTCTAATGCAACTTAAGTTACTTTATTAAATATGTTTAACCTTAAGTAGTTTCTAAGAAATATGACATGTTGCAGTTGAATTACGAAGCTGTGATTCAGTGACTTAAAAAGGGAAAACTTTGGCTGAAAATGAATAACTTTTGAATATTGCCACAGTTAAGCTTAACTGGTAATGCGAGTGAACATTTTCGAAAGTTTGAACAAAGTTTTCAAATTTATGTGAAAACTCAAGACTTATATAGCAAAGATTTTGACGTAAAAGTTTCAATATTTCTGTGCATTATTGATAAGCATATCATGGAACTGTTTAATAATTTGGATTGGCCAAGAAAACCATGAAAATTCGCTCAAACAATGAGGAAATTCTAAAATCGTCCTCCTCTCATTTTATAGTATTAGTATTTAAACATTGCACTATTAACCCACTCTCATTTCCTGTATGACTATTTTTTATGAGCATTGCATTACATGCCAAAAGTAATTGATTAAATAAATATAATTTTTTTAAGTTACATAATTTAGCATTACTTCGTAATTTAAAGTCAATTTTTTGTCCAAAAAATCCTTAGCATTAGTTTTACACAAAAGAGTTATCTCTCTAAAAACGAAAATCTATCCTACGTTTATTACTTTCATTCTCTCTGGTTAAACTCTTACTAAGTGCAAGTTATGGTGGGGGGCTAATGGACTCATTTCGAACTTAGGTTTTCCCAAATGCCTTTTTCAAGCCATTAACGCTCCTTTCAGAATCCCCAATAAATATAGAAAAATAAAATATATCTATTTTTAAACAGTAAGGTATATTACGATATTTCTCAAATATTCAAACTAAATAAAGAAATACTGGTAATTTAAAATACGAGAGACTATAAATATTTTGTATTGCTATTTATTAGCTTCAAGGAATAGATAAAACATATTTTTTATATTTATATATAAGTTAACAGGATTACAGTTGATTATAATTTAACATATATAAAATTTCTAGTAGTTATGTAAAATCTGCAAATTCTAAATGATTTCATTTTATTTTAATATTTATTTTATTTCCTAAAATTATCTGTATAGGCAAATTTGAAGAATAAAACAACCCAGTTTAGTCTATATAAATAAAAATGAAAATCTGTCTGTCTGTCTGTCTGTCTGTCTGTCTGTCTGTCTGTTTGTCACACCATCACGGGAGAACGGCTGAACCGAATTTGATGAAATTTCGTGGGTAGCCCAGAAATAGCCCCACTTAAAATTATATCCGTGTTTTGAGTTTCTACGACCAGTGGTTCTCGAGATATTAGTAAAACACGAAATTTTCGTTTGTCTCATCATCACGGGAAAACGGCTGAACCGAATTTAATGAAATTTTGTGGATAGCCTTGAAATATCACCCCCATAAATGTTGTCCAAGTTTCGAGTTTCTAAGACCTGGGGTTGTCGAGATATTAATGAAAAACGGAAATTTTTCCTAGGAGTTCTACTCCCTAACTCCGTGATTTATCCAAACGAAAAGCTTGAAAATCGTTTGAAAGTGAATTAAAATTTAATCTCTGAGTTTGATGGGAGATTTTTTGCGTTAATTAGTCACTTTCTGAAAACATGAATTGTTTGAAATATGATTTAAAGGGGAAATCTATCTCCATGGTTCATGGTTTATTTAAAACAAGCTTTTACGGAACAATGAGAAGTATAGAGAAATCAAAATCGTTATTTAATTTCGCAGTTTATGTTATAAGACATGACATATTTAACATGTTATAAGATTCTATCTTATATCATGTTACTCAGAAACGCAATTAAATTAAATCTGTCTGCTAATTTTAATAATTATTTTTTCGATTTGAATAATAAATAAATGGATATAAAAATATATTTTAGAAAATAACGATTTGATTTTTCTTATAGCATTTTTGACTGGATAATATCAATTACGGTCTTCAGGTTTAAAAATTATTATTATTTATATTTTCGGGGATTATTGATTCAAGGATTATTGATATTTTCAAGTTATTATGCAATTATTTTATTATGACAAAAATTGTTTAAACTCATATATTGTATGTTGTACGAATCTTCTACAAATACACGTGTATATCTTTTAATCTACGAGAATATAAGTAGTACAGGTATATTGACATATGTTTTGATATATATTGGCATATATTGGAATCAATTACGACCTTCTGGTATAAAGAGTACGGATATTATTGATGTTTTCACTTTATTAAGTCATCTCTTTTATTTTGGCAAATATTTTTGAGACGCATATTGTAATACGGGTAATCTTCTACTAACACATTGGCATATTTTCTGATCTGCGACAATATAATTAGTACGGGGTTGCATATATTCATTCAATTCCTATTTTTTCTTCTGTAAATTTGCTTACAAAAGGGGGCAGGATGTTTTATTCTTCAGATCTGATCGTGAAGATAATTTTGCATAGTGAGAACATATATTCTTAAACTTCTCTTTAGGAGCAATAAATTTAATATTTTAACAGAATTTGCACGGGATTGCGAACTTACACTCCGTACGATACACTCCGTACGAATAACGTGTGTGCTGTTAGTGGTTAATAAATTTTAACATTTTAGGAGGTGTATCATGTTGCTCGGCATCGCAATTAAATTAAATGTGTTTGTTAATGTTTTTATTATTTTTTTTCGATTTAAATAATAAATAAATGGATAAATGGATATAAAAGTATATCTTATGAATGGACGGTTTGATTTTTCTTTTAATTAAATTAATTGCTGACTGCGTACATCAATTTCATTTAATTTGGCAAAGAGTTTTCAAGCTTATATCGTATTTAGCTACTAAACTCATATATTGTGTTTAGCCAATAAATTCATATAGCTGATTGTTGAAACAGAAAAAGAGTAGAGCGGGTATATCTTCTAATACAATTGTAGTGTTTTCATTTAGTATATTGAAACGGGATAAGAATGTTTCATTCAGATCTGCAAATTCAAAGCTACGAATTTGGAGGGATATCGCTAATTTGACAACTTTTCTTAAACTTTGCCAAATTGACGGAAATGTCGCCAAATCGATATAAACGACACACAAACAGCTGCCATAAACCTTCGTGTTGGTCGTGTGGCTTGGGTCTTCTACATATCAATGAAATTTTTTTTTGTTTTGTTAGAAGAGAGTACTGAAATGATGTTTGGTTAGCATTTTTCTGTCAGACCAACCATCCTACTTAGTAATACATTTAGCGAATTTTTAAAATGTCACCAAATTGATAAAAATATTTTCAAATCTATAAAAATATCTTGAAATTGATAAAATTGCGCTACATAAATGATATTAATTGTTTTTTGTTAGGGGATAGTATTGTGATGATATTTCGTCAATTTGTCGCAAAGTGGAACTGTCAGTTCTACAGTCCCACTTGGCGATAAATTTGGCGATTTTTTAAAATGTCGCTAATTTGACGAAACTGTCGCCAAACGTTCCATAGAAATATAACTATTTAGACGATATTTTTTCTACCAATTTATTTGAAGCAAATGATATCATGTCGCTTAGCAACGGATTTAAATCCAATGTGTTTATGCGGCAGACGATTTTTATTAAATCCTTTCCGATTTGAATAATGAAGATATGTATATAAAATAAATTTCATTGCCATTTCATTTTGGACTGGATAATATCAATTATACTCTTCAGGTTTAAACATTATTATTATTGATATTTTCCGGAATTATTGATTCAGGGATTATTGATATTTTTAAGTTATTACGCCATTGTTTTATTGCGGCAAAAATTGCTGACACACGCATATTGTACGTTGTACGAGTAATCTTCTAGGAATGCACGGGTATATCTTCTAACCTACGAGAATATAAGTAGTACAGGTATATTGGCATATATTTTGACATATATTGGCATATATATTGGAATCAAGTACAGTCTTCTGGTATGAAGATTAAGGGGGTTAATTATATATTCAATTTATTACGTCGTCTGTTGTATTTTACCAAAAAACTTTTGTGACTCATATTGCAAAACGGGTAATCTTCTACTAATAATCGGACATTATAGGTAGTACGTGTATATCTTCCCATATAATTTTAGCACTTTAATTTTGACATATATTGGAATAAATGACTGTCTTCAGATTTAAAGATTACGGGTTTATTGGTATTTTCAATTTATACATGTAATCTACTAATACAGGTTATATTTTCTAATATTCGCGTATATAATTAGTACGGGTCCCATACAATTTTAACGCTTTTATTTTGCATATATTGATTCAATTCCATATTTTTTTTATATTTGCTTACATAAGGGGTCCAAGATGTTTTATTCTTCAGATATGTCCATGAAGATAATTTTATATAGCGAGAACAGAGATTCTTAAACTTCTTTTTAGGAGCATTATATTAAATATTTTAACAGAATATTTTGATTAAACATGTCATTTAGTATACTATAAGAATTTGGGCATGATTATGAATTTCAAGTTTCTTTATATTATATACTCCGTACGAAGAACGGGTATGCTGCTAGTTTGTAATATAATTAAACAAGAAAGATCAATCATGCATAAAGCATATATTATGAAAAACTTTCCAACTTCAATGCAATTTTATTTAAACATCTCCAAAATGGGATAAATTCCTCGGTAATATTTTAAAACTTCTCACAATACTGCATTGATTTATTATATTTGAAAACTAAACCTGCATCGAAAAATATGAACTTCCTTCAAATGACGGCATTGAAATATAAATTGCCTGGTTTAAACATCACTAAAATGCGATACATTCATTGGTAATATTTTTAAAAGTATCATAATACTACAATAATTTATTATATTTGAGAACTTCATCAAAAACTAATGAACTTTTTGAAATGACGTCATCGAAATATAAATCGGTTGGCTCGTTAAATAAAAGCAGCTTCTCATTCATTAACATTTTTCCATTCATTCCATTCATCACAATACTATAATATTTAATTTTATTTAAAACTTAAAATCATGGAGGTTCAAGTAATTTAACTCTATGCTCAAAATTTCATCAAAAAATCGTTTCCTTCTCTGTAAAATCAATGAATGTTTCAGTCATATCAGCTATATTGCAGACTCCATGGGCAAAATAATTTTGTGTTAAAGAAATGCAGCCATTCTTGTACAACTCATTCTACATATTTTGGTATTTACGTCCCCCATAACTGAAAAGTAGGCTTCGTTGTAGAAATAATCAAAGTTGGATGATCACTTAAACTCAACTATATTGTAATTGTGTTGTTTCAGGATGTAAATGCACAGAATTTAAGCAAAAATAAAGCCGTTGTAGGACGGATACAACACTAAATATGAATTGAAAAGAACTTTAAAAATCACGATTTTGACACAAGATGGATGCCATAGATTATAAGTGGGTCACGTGATGTCTTCATATAATGATCACGTGAACTCTTCATATATAGGATGCAATTATTATTTTAATTTTTATTAAAAAATATACTGAATATATTTTGCTAATTTTTTTTTATATATTTTATGGGATAATTTGAATATTTCCTTAAATTTTCGAAGCAATTTGTGAATTTTAAATCCGCTTAAAAATGTTTGAAAAATCTGGTACCATAGGGTTCAATGTATTTAATTATTTCAACCCGGGTTCAATCCAAAACTAATTGGGTGATATCATTCATTTATATTCCCATAGGTCCCACAGACCGTCTGAAAAACATACTAAAATTCCATTTTGATAAAGTCATTTTTACGGCAGTTATTGTGCTATCGGAGACAGACAGACAGACAGACAGACAGAATGAACAAATTCATAAACACTTTTCAACTATGTTGTAAAGTGTTAAAAATGTGAGTTTGGTCAATATACTCCAAACTAATACCTCTAAAATGGTAACAAAAATATGTAACATTTTATAGTGTAGCAACCATTGGATAAATATAAAACAAATATAGGAATTTAAATAACTTTACAAAATATCAAACTACTGATTGTAAAATAAACACTTACTGAGTACTTACTGAAAGCAGACATATGTCATTTAGATTACTACAATGGTTTCGAGGGCGTTATAAGCCCACTTCTTCAGATTAAAGAACGGGTAGAACAGAATGCGCCTTTAACAACCATTAAGAATGAACTGCCTGTAGTTGTGAGGTGAAGTTTTCAAAAAAAAAAGATCAATCACGCTTAAAGCATTGATTATGAAACACTTTCCAACTCCAATGCAATTTCATTTAAACATGTCTAAAATGCAATACATTCCTCGGTAATATTTAAAAACTTATCACAATACTACATTAATTTATAATATTCGAAAACTTAAACCTTCATCGAAAAAAATGTACTTAATTCAAATGACGGCATTGAAATATAAATTGCCTGGTTTAAACATCTCTAAAATGTGATACATTCCTCGGTAATAATTTTAGAATTATCATAATACTGCGATAATTATATTTGAAAACTTCATCGAAAACAACTGAAATTCATTCAAATGACGTCATAGAAAAAATAACACGTCTGGCTCTCACTATAAAAGCAGCATTTCATTCATTAACAATTTCCCATTCATTTCATTCATCATAATACTATAATAATTTATTTTATTTAAAAATTAAGACCATGGAGCTACAAGTAATTAAACTGCTTAAAACTCCATCGATAAAAATCGTCCTTCTCGTTGTAAAATCAATGAATATTTCATTCATATCAGCTATGCAGACTCCATGAGCTACATAATTTTTTGTTAAAGAAATACATCAATTCTAATACAAATTATTCTACATATTTTGATGTTTATATTTTACATAAGTGAAAAATAGGCTTCTTTGCAGAAATAATCAAATTTGGATGAGCATTTAAACTCAAATATATTGTAATTGCGTTGTTTCAGTACGTAGATGCACAGAATGTAAGCAAAAATAAATTGGTTTTAGGACGGATACAACAGTCAATATGAAATAAAAAGATCTTTAAAAATCACAATTTTGAGACAAGATGGATGCCATATATCATTTTGAAGTGGGTCACGTGATCGCTTCATATAGAGGTGTAGTTATTATTTTAATTTTTATTTCAAAATCTACAGAATATATTTCGCTGAATTTTTTTTATATATTTTATGGAACAATTTGAATATTACCTAAAATTTTGGAGGCAATTTTTGAATTTTAAATCCGCTTAAAAAACATTTGAAAAATTACGTCCCATAGGGCTCAATGTATTTCATTTTTTCAACCCGGGTTCAATCCAAAACTAATTGGGGTATATTATTTATTTATATTCCAATAAGTTCTACAGATCATCTGAACAACATACTAAAATTTCATTTTAATTAAGTCATTTTTACAGCAGTTATCGTGCTAATGGACAGAGAAACAGACAGACAGAATGAACAAAGTCATAATTTTTTTTTCAACTTTGTTGTAAAGTGTTAAAAACTCGGCTTGTACTTAGATTGTACTTAGATTATAAAACTCGAATCCGCAGGATTTTTGTGAAAACGTTTCAGTGCATATTAGGTGTACTGTCTTGGGGCCTCTAAGAAACTACTTAGTACGCATATTGTAATTTCACATGAGAGTTTACTGGCCAGGTCAGGGTCGTACTTCGATTCACAAAACTCTTGTTCCCAGATTTCTTTTGGAAGCTTTCGAAGTAACAGATGTACTGTTTTGCTTATCGTAAATCCTGTCTTGCTTATCGTAAATATAGGGGTGTCATGTCAGACCATTTTCGTGTTTTGCAATTGCTTAGTCCGCCTATTGTGAATCCTCGTGTGAGGTGTTCTGCCAGGCCAGTTTCATGACCCGGATTTCTGATAAATTGGTTCTTAACATCTTGGTCCACATACAATAAATCCACATATGAGGTTTCGGGCCAGCCTGAGCTCTTACACGGAATGTTCAGGCTCCGGCCATCCATCCTGTTACTCTATGTTCTCGGATGAGTCGGGTGGCCTGGGCTTTCGACGGAGAGTTCAGGCTGACCTCAGTCCCTTGGATTATTGCTGACAGATTTCAAGCATCGAATCTACGGGCTGAGGAGACCCTAACGACCGCAGAGACCATTTATTGCAAATTTACATGCGAGGTTTTGGGTCAGCAGAGGTTTTGTACGCAGAATACTGGAATCCGGTCGATCCCAAACCGAAGCTTCTGGAATTCTGGATGTGCCTCAGTGTATGATCTCCAGACTGTGGCAGAGGTTCCAAACCAGTGGAAATATTACCCTACGACCAGTATTAGGTCGACCAAGGATAACAACTACTCGGAGAGACCGATATTTGGTGATAACTGCGCGACGTCAGACCGTTCTGCCAGACAACTGGGTTCACTCCTCACAGCCGCCACAAAAGTCAATTTTTTGAGACAAACTGTTTACAGGAGATTCAGACACATTGGTCTCTATGCCAGAAGACCAGAAGTTTGCACCCCAATGACGTCTGCCCAGAAACGCGGTGTTTACAGAGGAGTTTGGAACATCGCCAGTGGAGTGGACAACAGTGGGACAATGTCATATTCAGTGACGAGTCCAAGTTTAGCCTGCAAACTGATTATCGTCGTACCATAATCTGAAGAGAACGTGGAACGGGTTTTCACACGGGAAAACACAACGGAGATATATCGTTTTCCATTTGAGAGAGTCATGGTCTGGGCAGGCATCGTGATAGACGGCCGGATAGACCTCTACATCTTTGACACGGGGTCGGTTACCGGTCAAAGATACAGAGACGAAGTCCTTGAGCCTTCTGCTCGATTGTTTGGAGGTACTGTTTGTCCTGATTTCATAATCATGGGTTATAACGCGTTTCCTCACTGTCCAGCCTTGGTCGGTTACCGGTTTCCTTTAAACTGTTGATATCTAGCACATGCAGTGGCCTGTCGAATCTCTTAAACTGAATCCAATAGAGCATGTGTGGGATATGCTCAGGAAACATCTTGTAGCCCTCCGTTATCTCCCAAGCTCCGTTTTGGGATTGAAAACTGCTCTACGTGAGTCTTGGAACTCTTTGAGCACACAGTCAAAAAAATCCTCTTCGAAAATATGGGAAATCGTTTTTCAGCATGCATGGTTACATGCAGCTCGTTTTCAGCATGCTACCCGAGGTTCCCCCACACAGTATTAAACTGCAACATGCCCTTTTTCCTTTAACCCTCTTTGGATATTAAAAGTCGTTATTATCCTTGTTTTGCATTGTTTTGTCTTCTATAACCCGATTACAACCGCAAACCGCGTTTCCTTCCATTCCGATATAGATTTCTTGAAACTTTCGCATCAGCAGCAACTATGCTTAACTTTTGGACATATATATATTCTCTTATCGGCATTATGGCCGTGAATTTGCTTCTATGGTGATGTTAATATTACTTGAATTTTTTATTTTTACATATTTCTGATATATATATATATATATATATATATATATATATATATATATATATATATGCCATTTTCTTAAAGTTAAATCTTACTAATGAACATTTTAATCATATTTTCTATGATTTGCTCATTACTAGATCAAAATATTTAAAAATAAAACTTAATCAATTTCATAATAATAACTGTTCTAATTCTTATTGTGTAATATCATTTAAGCATCCTATTTATAATTCCATAAACTTTAAGAATTTATTTAATCAATTTCATCATTTATTGCCTGTAAAGGATTTGAATGTTACTAAAACTTTTAAATATAACAAGCTTATTGGAAGAACCATTTTTAATTACAATGCTATTTCAAAATCTCTCTCAGTCGACATAGATTCCTCAACAAATTTAGATGGTGAATGTATTTGTAGCGTTGATAATTATGCTGAATTTATAAATCCACACTTGGGTCATATAGTTACTGGAGACTTAGCCATTGTAAAAGATAAATCTTTAAGAACTATAATGTCATTTGGCACTAAATTCAGGTTACCTTCATGTAATAATTCTAAACAAGTGTTAAAGTCAATCAATCTGGACCTTGATAAATTTATTTATGGATTAGCTTCTAAATATGCACAGCCTTTAGAGGCATTTAATATGTGGAAATTTACTATTTTAAGATCTATTAAAAATACCATTTGTAGTATTAATTTATCTAGATCTATATATAATATGGATAATATAAAGCAATCTGTTAATGATTTTCATAGATCTTTTGTTATTACTTATGTAGATAAAGCCTCTAATAATTATGCTATTATTTGTAAAAAATTCTATATTCAATATCTGCTAGATTACTTAAAAAATAATAGTCTATTTAAAATTGATTCACACTCTCTTAATAGTATCAAATTGAAAATTATCAATATGTATAGTGATTTAGATATTAATAATAAATTTTTGACATTTCCATATATTGTGCTTATACCTAAATTTCATAAAAATCCTATTAAATTTAGAACTGTTACTAGTGGTCATAATTCATACTCTACTACTGCTAGTAAATTATTACTAAATTATTTAAATGTACTAAATAGTAATTTACGAGGTTCTGGTGATAGCTACATTATTCTAAATAACAGTAAAGAATTAAAAAATAAATTAAAAACGCTTGGTAAAATAATAGGATTTCAAACTTTTGATTTTAAAGATCTATTTAATAATATTAAGATCACTGATCTATATGATGTCATTTTAGCTTTATATAATGCTTATATTACTAATCATTCTAATCTTACTAAATTTACCAATTTTCCTAAGCTTCTCCATTTTGTTCTTTTCAATAATTATATCTTTCAAGGTAATAAATTATACTTATAAGTCTCAGGCGTTCCACAAGGTGGCTGTAGTAGCAGTATGTTAGCTAATTTATACCTATATCAATATGAAAAATTCTTTACTTCAACAGATTATAAAATTTATAGATATGTAGATGATCTGATTTGTCTTGTATTTACTGATAACTATGTCATAGATATAGAATTCTATCCGGATAATTTGGAATTAATACCTAATGAAACTTCTATTAGTAATAATATTTATTATTTGGATTTAAATCTAATTATAGAACCTGCTCATATGATAGTTACTAATTTATATGATAAAAAAGATTTTTTTTAATTTAATATTAATAAATTATTACCTTTTAATTCCTGCAACTCGATTCAATTGTTTAGAAATATTATACTTAATCAGCTTTTTAGAATTTATAGATTATCAGATAAAAAATTTCATGCTTTGCACATTAATAACCTCAAAATTACCAGTAAAATGTATCAATATCCTGCATATTTAGTAAATAGTATAGTTAATAAGTTTCGATTAGCCTAAAATTCTCATATTCTGCCCTTATTATCTTATTTTAGCCGTACTTCTTCATTCTCTTGAAATGATATTTTCATCTTTTTATCTTGAAGCTTTAACTGTTGAATAACTCATTTTATTGCTTTTGCGCAGTACAGTTTTTATTTCTCTCTTTGGCAACAGCAAATCACATCTTTTCATTTTGGCATATGGCAACATTGGTCTAGTCATATTTTGCTCGTCATGGTTGCGCTGATGAGGTGTGTTTTGAGGTATTTATGTTTCCTTTATTGTTCCAATCTATATGCTTGTCGTCCATATAACACAAGTTTATAGATAAAATCTATCTTGTGTTTCAGAAACAAGCATTTTTGTGTTCATTTCGAAGGGATATATGGACCCGAAGAGAATTTTTTCGAAATGAACTTATCGTAAGCCTAAATCTCTTCCATGTGCAAGCTTTTTTGCTTGATTTTTTTGTTTCCTTATTTGCATTCCTCATTTTTGAAATTTGTTGATTGTCTTTGTCTTTATGACCTGCATTAAGTTTTATTATTTCCTCTTTATGTCTTAATTTCTTTTATTTCTTTGTATTTTGTAGAAAATTTTGGAATAGTGTATTATGAGTTACTACATACTTTCTAACTTTGGATTTACTAATATATATTTATATATATATATATATATATATATATATATAAATATATATATATATATATATATATATATATATATATATATATATATATATATATATATATTTATATATATACATATATATATATATATATATATATATATATATATATATATACATATATATATATATATATGTATATATATACACACATATATATATATATATATATATATATATATATATATATATTAATGAAACAATTATTCCATTATAGAAAACGAAAGAGACGTTTTGTAAAATCTGAGTAAAATACCAGTAAATATTTGATAAAACCTACAATATTTAAATATTAAACATCATTGTATGTATTGTGAGACTGACTGAACCAATAAAAAATGGTACTTGTAGAGCCCCTTTAAACATGATCCTTAATAAAAGGAAACGGATAAAAGAAATCGAAAAGATATCATAAAGAAAATGTATGAATAGTCTTCACGGTTTAGAATAAGATTTGATAGAACAAACTGTGATTTACATTCTACTAACAACATATACCATGTCGACTGATGCAACATAAATATTGAGAGAAATTGGCAGTTGATGCAGCAAGTTTATCTGATGATGAAGACCGCAAACAAAACGATTGCAAACTATTTTAGGAAGTTATAGACATATAGATAATTTAGATAAAACATGCATATAGTTATGAGTAGAATTCTTTAAGTTGTACGAAGTGAATGGAGGAAAATTGAGTCGTCCCAACCAAGCGAAAACATTAAGTGATACGTTTCAAAAATAGAGAATTGTCTTGTTTTTAATAAGTTATGTGAACTACTAGGTTACTGTCATTAGTTTTTTCAAGAATGTTAGTGATATTCCTAGACATTAAACAGCACTAGATGGAGACCTTCACAATGAATCAGAGTTTGTAACTGAGCTCTCTAACCATATACAAATGGTATTGGTATTGATAAAGAATAATACTTGTTTCAAAACAGAGGATGTTCATGAAGAATTTATCTAGATTTTAATGAAATCACTAGTTGTTTTAAGTCCTGTACAGGATTAAAATATCTTGCAATTGTTCCACAAAACATTGTTACACTAATCCTTTTTGCCAACGGCCGTACCGTGCTGAAAACACCGGTTCTCGTTAGATCACCGAAGTCAAGCAGCATCGGGCGCGGTTAGTACTTGGTGGGTGACCACCTCGGAACGCCGCGTGCTGTTGGCCATCTCGGGTGCGGTATCCCCGTGGTTTGCGCGCTAGATTTGCACGCTGCCACATATGCCGCCGTGTTCATGCGGAGTACGATCACGTTAAACATGTGGGTCCGTAAGTCCTTCCGAGAGGTTGGTGGTAGGGGAAGGAGGGTACGGTGCCTGTGGATGCCTCCCCCACTGGGTTCCGGTCTAAATTGGGTGGCACTTCCCGGCCGTCCATACAGTTACCTTACACCTTTGTGGTAGGTCGGACGGTCTGGGTCATCAACATCAACACTAATCCTTTTGAACACAGTCACGGGATTACAGATTTCTCCAGCAGTAAAATCACACTTTTTAAACGAGCTTACTATATTTATAACTTTTAAACAGTTTATCGAAAGATGAAATTATCTATTTTAAATAACTGCAGCTTATGGTATTGTTCAAAATCAAAGACAAGTTTTCAGGAATAATTGCCCATGAAAGAATGGTCAATGAAGGTGGAATCGACAACTTGATGTAGATATATCTTTACAAAATGGTATACACTTTGTCTTGCAATCTTGCAATCTTCGTGATATAAACTTAAAATAATGATTCAGAAAATCGTGATCTCTGTTTAAAATGGTCCAGAATAATTTTGCGCATAAAGAAAAACAGAAATGTCAACGGTAATTGCATATAATATAGTAGATAATGTGCCATACATTGTTTTAATTATGTCTGAATCTATGCCTGAAGAATTAGCATTAAAATGCCCTCTGACTCTGAATTTTTTGTCAGCGAGTAATGAGTGGGAATAAGGCTAGAGTTCAATATTTAATCTTTCTTAAAGGCATTCATTTTAATGAGATATGTCTAGACGATCATGGGCACAGTACACAATCATTCCGAGAATAAAACTCTGAAATGAAACCAGCTACGTCTGTAAAATACCTGCCAGTAATCGACATGACTCCTCATGCACGATGACATCACGCAATGCTGACAGCATTAATAAAAGCTCAAAATATTAAGAAACTCTCTGCCCCCAAAATTTCTGTTTGCAGAAACTTTAAAAGAACTTTCATAGAATATTTTAAATGAATTACTTAAGTATGTAATCAGAAAAAAATACATATTTTTTTCATTTTGATAGAAATTATGATACAAGTGGAACTGAAAGAGAATATTAATGGGTGAGTAAGTCGAGGGGAACCCACACTCCATCTATAATTGCCATTAGCTACAATTTCAAAGAAATCCTATCTGCACATATTCCCAAATTAAGTGAATTATAGTATAATTGTCAATATTTTTAACTGTTCCATGGGCGTTATGATATCTTCGAGCAATGTCATAGTAAAAGCAGTCAGTAAAGGCACATTGTTCAGTTACAGTTTTCAGTAAGATCCTAAGAATACTGAAGACAAAGTGTGAAATAAACTGAAATAAAACGCGTATTTTTACATTTAATAGCAATACCTACTGTTCTTCAGACAACTAAGATTTATTTCGAATTACAAAAGAAAAATTACACTACTTTCGGCATTTACACAGAACCTATTTTTCAAAATCATTTACTTCCAATACATAAAAGAGACCATTTGTCAGAAAAGTCTCTAAATACTACAGGATTTCTAAAATTATTTTGGTTCATTTAATCTTTAAAGCGATTTGTCACACTACGATTATTCTCCACAAAAAATTTTTCGCTAATGCGCTTCAGTTGTGGGATGGCTATTTTTAGATTGAAAAATTCAAGAAATGAATTGTTCATCTCATTTAGGTTAAACCTCTATGAAATTGTTTCCATTAACCATCTAATTTAATTTTGACACTTCCATTTTATCAGTTTTCATGAGAAATACATTATTAAACTTTAAGTTCGAGTTATACGAACATGGTATAGATTATGCTTAAAATTTCTATAATTTTATGGTAAACTGTGAAAAAAATCATTTCCTCATATCATAGAAAAGAACTGTGTACACAGAATACTTTGAAGATTTTATAAGAACAATAGCAATTACATGTACAAAAAGTACAATTATAATATGCAATTAGATACTATTGAAGTCGCTGATCTATTGCTAAAATTATAAAATTGGCACATATGTTTAAACTATGAAAATGCTATTTAAAAATCTGTTGTGTGAAGATCTTTGTCTCAGTGGGAAGTCGAAATATCCAGAAAACTACGATCTACGGCTGATGTTGAATGATAAGTTAAACTATATCTTGGTTTTATGCAATGCCTTTGTATAGATCAGAAGTCACTCTGCACTTTGAATATTG
This sequence comes from Amaurobius ferox, assembly GCA_951213105.1. NCBI lineage: Eukaryota > Metazoa > Arthropoda > Arachnida > Araneae > Amaurobiidae > Amaurobius > Amaurobius ferox. The sequence continues at coordinate 95,163,088 of OX578144.1, read as the reverse complement.
ATTACGTGGGCGGAAGTAAAAATGTCCTATATCGTTACTGGTCTCGAAGTATATACTTCTATCAGACAATTTCTAAAATATTTTCTTCAGGAGCTTGCAAAATCCGCTTCGACAATAAGGACTTGCAATTTCGTCCCAGTTGCTCAGAGGTAGAGCGTCTGCTGCCTAGATCGAAAATCCAGGAGTCAATTCTCGGTTGGGGCAGAGAGGTTCTTTACAATGGCGCCCGAACAAATTAGCCCTGTAGGTTAATGTAAACATGCCGGTGGTATGATAGTGACCCTGGTACGATTAGCACGGATTTAGTGAACGCTGGGATGTTGAGCGCCGATTTCAAATCGAGACGATAACGACTACGAGGGAAGCTAACCTGGAGAACAAATAACGCACTAGGAGGCTAATCTGAGGTGAAAAACAAAACAAGAAAGATCAATCATGCTTAAAGCATTGATTATGAAACACTTTCCAACTTCAATGCAATTTTATTTAAAAAAGTCGAAAATGCAATACATTCCTCGGCAATATTTTAAAACTTATCACAATACTACATTAATTTATTATATTTGAAAACTTAAACCTTCATTGAAAAAAATGAACTTCATTCAAATGACGGCATTGAAATATAAATTGCCTGGTTTAAATATCTCTAAAATGCAATACATTCCACGGTAATATTTTTAAAACTATCATAATACTACGATAATTTATTATATTTGAAAACTTCATCGAAAACAAATGAAATAAATTCAAATGACGTCATGGAAAAAATAACACGCCTGGATCTCTCTATAAAAGCAGGATTTCATTCATTTCATTCATCACAATACTATAATAATTTATTTTATTTAAAAATTAAGACCATGGAGCTACAATTCATAAACTTCATGCTTAAAACTTCATCGAAAAAATCGTCCTTCTGTTTATAAAATCAATTAATATTTCATTCATATCAGCCATGCAGACTCCATGGACTGAATTATTTTGTGTTAAAGAAATACAGTAATTCTAATACAACTCATTCTATATATTTTGCTGTTTACATTTTACATAGGTGAAAAATAGGCTTAGTTGTAGAAATATTCAAATTTGAATGAGAATTTAAACTCAAATATATTGTCATTGTGTTGTTTTAGTATGTAGATGCACAGAATTTAAGCAAAAATAAAGTAGTTTTAGGACGGATGCAACACTCAATATGAATTAAAAAGAACTTTAAAAAATCACGATTTTGAAACAAGATGGATGCCATATATCACTTTGAAGTGGGTCATGTGATCGTTTCATATCATGGTCATGTGATCGTTTCATATATGATGTGTCATTATTATTTTAATTTTTATTTTAAAAACTACTGAATATATTTCGCTGAATTTTTTTTTTTTATATATTTTATGGAACAATTTGACTATTACCTAAAATTTTCGAAGCAATTTGTGAATTTTAAATCCGCTTAAAAAATGTTTGAAAAATTAGGTCCCATAGGGCTCAATGTATTTCATTTTTTCAACCCGGGTTCAATCCAAAACTAATTGGGTGATATTATTCATTTATATTCCCATAGGTCCTACAGACCGTCTGAACAACATACAAAAATTTCATATTGATTAAGTCATTTTTGCGGCAGTTATCGTGCTAACGGACAGACAGACAGACAGACAGACAGACAGACAGACAGAGAGACAGACAGAATGAACAAAGTCATAAACACTTTTCAACTTTGTTGTAAAGTGTTAAATAAAAACACGTAGTGGTCAGTCAGATTGTCAGTTGCACACCAATCTGGCATTAGAGGGTGGAGAACTTAGACGGTGAGAGCTTGAAATTTCGCCCAAGTTCTGATCTATACAACGGTAGAGCATCCGCTGGAAATGAAGATCTAGGGTTCGATTATTGGTTGGGGCAGCAAGATTGTTTACAGGCTTTGTGCTCACTGAACTTCTCAGGCGCGTGCACTTTACTGACAAGTGGTACTATTTCGAACGCATGAGCCGCAAGTGCTTATTTGTTGATCGCTTTCTAGACTTCATTTAATACTGCTTTAGCGGCATACTATCTACCAATTCAGATATTTAGGCAAATGTTTTCATTTCTATATTTTAAAATCACCCCTGCTTCTAATATCAAATCAAATGGAAATTTCTGAATTATACTATATTCTCATTTATCTATTTTTACTCTCTCATACTATCTAATATAGTATAAAGTAAAGTTTTCATGAAAAAAAATATTCGAGATTTTGATGCCAATATATGTTTTAAAACCTCCTGAAGACGTTTAGACTATTTCTGGAGTGATGTCGTCCGTCTGTTTGTATGCATGTGATCGATTATTTATGTACGTGATAGCGGTCACAGATAATGTTAGATTTTCACGAAATTTTATATCCTGCTTTGTTATAAAAAAAATCTAGAACTATATAGATTTTTTTTTTTACATTCGAGCGAAAACTTCGAAATTTTGTACTTTTTTAATGTGGAAACACAGGACGAAATTTGACATACTTATGCATAAAGGTTCATATTTATGGCTCGATGATAATGAGATCTTATAATTTCAATCATTGTTGTAAAAAAAAAGTCGCAATTCATTTTTTTGTTCGTGACGTCAATAGCTCCCTCGAAGAAAAGTTATTCAATCCAGGTATCCATTGGCAAGTGCGTTTTCAATCGAAATATTTCTTCAAGCCCTTTAAAATGAAGGTCCTTTAATGTATTTCTGCAAATTTTCCTATCTTGGTACATTTTAAGCAACTGCCATTTACTATATTTATCCTTTAACAAAAATATATTTGCCTCCAATACAAATATTTCCCGCCTTAGTTCAATATCATATCTCAATCTCCTGTAGACCAGATACATTGAAAGGCTAAAGTGAGCTATTTATACTTTATTAGAAATGAGGTCTGAAAGAATGGTTTACTACTGAACTATTACTATACTGTAGATGTGATTGAAGATGGAACTGGCAATTTTGAATTCATTCTAATTTGTTCTTGCCACAGACCAATGCGAATTCCGTTTTAAATCCCAAAATGGCGGAAAGAAATAAACATACTCTGAGGACATATAGATTATATTTTGTTTCCCTCATTTTAATTGAAATGTATAAGAAAGTCTGCAAACATATTATATTACGTAAAAAGCTTTCATATCCAATAAATATACTATCAAAATGTTTACTACTTAGTCGCAAACAAGCATTCTATTTGCGACCTGCTTCTAGATAAAATGTTTCAACAAGAAGACTTCCCTCTTTGTACAGGGAAACTTAAATTATTCTTTTTATAAAAAACATTTTCAGATTAAGAAATTAATTCTAGAGAATGTGGTTGTATTACTGTATTTTCAAAACGTTCATGTCTTCGCGAATTGGTGAACAAGTTTGTTTACATTCAGAAAGTTCTGCTAATCATAATTGTTTCTTCGATCTCTAAATTTCGAATAGTTATAAGTATTGCATCATTCCAACGTACACGTTTATTCATTTAGCATCACCAGATAAAATCTTATATCTGTTACCTTATGTGTTAATATGTGTTAATCTTATATCTTATATCTGTACCTAAAAATGGCGTTCATTGAACGAAATATTCAGGTAATAAATTTAAATTGCTTGCAATTTAATATCTATTAATTTTGTGGAATAGCGAAATGAAACGAAAGCAGCAAAATCAAAACATTTAATACCTCTAATTATAAAATTATTATTTTGTAATGTTGGTTTTTGAATTATAGTTTCTAGAAAATGCTAAAAGGATGACTAGGGTATGGTAATGTATGCTACTGCTTCAAAATCAAAACTTTTAACATCTTTAAACATACATTTATTATTTTGTAATGTTGTTTTTCATTTACAGTTTTTAGAGAAATGCTAAAACGATGACAAATGTATGGTAATGTAATCCAAATCAAAGCATTTAACATCTTTAAGGATACATTTTCTTTTGTAATGTTGGTTTTCAATTATAGTTTACAGAAAATGTAAAAGGATGACTAAGGTATGATAGTGTATGCTATTGCAACAAAAGATACATTTATTCTCTTGTAATTTTTGTTTTTCAGTTATAGTTTCTAGAAAATCCTAAAAATATGACTAGGCTATGGTAATGTATGCTACTGCAGCAAAATCAAAGCATTTAATACCTTTAAATATACATCTGTAATTTTTGTTTTTCAATTATAGTTTCTAGAAAATGGTAGAAATATGACTAGGGTATGGTAATGTATGCTACTGGAGCAAAATCAAAGCATTTACTATCTTTGAAGATACATTTATTCTTTTGTAATGTTGGTTTTCAATTACAGTTTCTAGAAAATGCTAAAAGGATGACTAGAGTATAGTAATGTATTCTGTTGCAGCAAAATCAAATCTTTTAACATCTTTAAATATAAATTTATTATTTTGTAATGTTGTTTTTCAATTATAGTTTCTAGATAAATGTTAGAAATACGACTAGGGTATGGTAATGAATGCTAATGCAGCAAAATCAAAGCATTTGATATCTTTAAAGATACATTTAATCTTTTGTAATGTTGGTTTTCAATTATAGTTTCTAGAAAAATGCTAAAAGAATGACTAGGGTATGGAAATGTAAATTAGAAATAGTAAGGTAATTTTAGAGTATATAAAATATTCTATGAAGGGAAATTCCTTATACATGTATACAGTCATAAGTTACAATTTAATATTTTCATTACGTGTATTTGGTTTTGAAAAGTTATAAAAAATTGTAATTTATCTAAATTAATAAGAAAAAATTAGATCACAAATGTAAAAGATTTTTCAAACGGGATAGCACTTAAATGGACAATAAATTAAAATGGCTAAATCTATTCAGACACATAAAAATTTAACTGTTCATGATAAGTATAAAAATAATATAACTTTGTAAGAAAACAATATTGCATATTACATTTAGAATCCTCACAAAACATACATAACCAAGTTATTCTTGCACATAAAATGTATTAAATTAAACAGAGATACATTAAAATATAAATATTTCTTTTCAGTTTCCAGACAAACGATATAGTTCAATCGAAACTTTCAGTTTTTGTTTATTGTATAACAAACTTTTTTAAAAATAAGGTTTTCTGAACACAAAAAAATATGGAGCACATTAAAAAAACAACAATTCTCAAAACAAGAGATTAAATCTTACCTATCAACTTTTAGACCTCAAGTTTCAGTTGTCACAAAAGCCATACATTCTTTTACACAAAAAGCCATCATTTCAGAATCGAACTTCGGCGAATTATCCGATATTCAACCAGACCAAGTATGAACGTGTTAGATAAACACAATTCGATTATAAACAAAAGCTAACTGCCTAAAAGATATATTAACACACACAACATAAGACAAGGAGGTGAAGCACATAAGAGAAAGTTGAATTACAGGCAGAAGGAAGGAAGCGACATCACAACCACTTACCGTGAGTTTTGTGCTTGGGTAGTTTTGCGATTTTTCATTTCTTTATCATAATATAAATATTTTTTTTTTAATTTACACTTGTATTTGTGAAATCAGAACTATTCTCCAGAAATATGAATACTATTCACTATATATATGAAACTGTATTCTCTGTAAATATGAAGTGATTTTACGAGTGTTTTTAAAAAGGTAGAAATTGTTCATTGTAAAAACGTTTTACGTTTACGTACATATATGTTTACGTACTTATGTTACATTTACGTACATTTTACGTTCATTTTAAAAATTTTACGTTTAAAATTCTGATGCGAATATTAATTTTACACGTTTTTTTCCCTGAATGTGAATGAATGACATCATTTTTCAAACGAAAGCCTGTGTTGTTTTCCAGATATTGCACTTTTTATCTAAAATGAAAGAAATAAAATGTGAAATACGGTCATTTTTATCAAATGCAGTGATTCCCAACCTTTTTTGTTTTTAGGAATACTTTCAATGTTTTGTCAGATTTCGAGGAACCCTACCTGGCTGACGCATATTAGATTCCTATGGGTAGGAGTAAACTGTAAAATAGATGGATAAAACACTAGGATTACTAAATTATTTTCATACTTATGGTTATTTATACTACCTATTTCTAGTTATTAATAAACAGTAATAAATAATGACTCATATTTTTACTTTGCTTCTGATTTACAGGTCAAAATCAGATATTATATATATATATATATATATATATATATACAGGGTGGTCAGAAAAAAACTTCCCCGATATATGAACACCCAACGGTCTATCCGCTCAACCAATAGAAAGGAAATTTCAGATATTGTAATCTGAAGGTATGCGCTCGAGATTGTGATCAGTTCAAACAATAGAGCTCTCACGGTTACGGTTACAGTGAAAAAATTTCGAAATTTTTGAATGGCAACACCCACATTTTTTTACTGCGCAAAATGATCAGCGCATTGGAAAACCATAAATGGCGTTGGAACATTACTTATATAACGAAAATTGACGGCATAAACATTTGCAAAGAAGAACATTGTAAAGGACCAATGACAACACAGAGAGGAGGTGCATTGACGCACTTTGCATAATTCACTTGGATAAACAGTAAAAGCAGCAATCACAGAACACCATATGCAAAGCATTGATTGTGGAAAACCTTTAATAAGCGGTGTGGGAAGATTGTTTCTTCAATCAGGTGTTCGAACGTGTCAACAAGATGACACTTACAGTGAAACAACGAGATGAATTGATAAAGTTGTTTTATCTGAACGGGGAAAATGCTGCCGAAGCAGTGCGATCTTATCGGCGAAATCATAAACTAAGACGAAGACCATGTTCCGTACGAACTGTACGTGATTTGGTAAAGAAATTTGAAGAAACTGGATGCACATGTGATAGACCGCGATCCGGATGACCATCTGTTGTTGCTGAAGTTGTTGCGGAAAAGCATAACACGATTACTGCAGGTCCATTGTGTACTACAAGAAGTGTTGCCCGCAGTCTGGATGTATCGAAAACCACAGTCCTCAAGCTCCTGCGCTCTGTTCTGCGAATGTTTCCTTATCGATTCAAAGCGCGTTCAGATGTTGCAATCTGGAGACGAGCAACAGCATGTCGACTTTGCGAATGTTTTCCTCATCAGATCTGATGAAGATAGAAGGTGGCCGTTGCGGATTTCATGGACGGATGAGGCATTTCTCCTTGACTGGGAACGTAAACTCTAAGAACTGCGTTCACTGGGCTGACGAAAATCCTTACGATGTGGCACAAGTGCCTTTATAGGAAGCTAAAGTAACTGTGTGGTGCAGCATCTCAAGAATATTCGTTCTCGGTCTGTACTTCTTCGAAGAGGTAACTTCCAATGATATGCAAACGTGCTCCATCACAGTTCCTCGGTATAAAACAGTGTTGCAGAATTACGTAATTTCAGAATTGCAGCATCGAAATTTCGTTAATGACATTCTATGGATGCAAAATGGTGCTCCTCCGCACGTCACCACATGTGTACGATAAGCGCTGCAACAGAACTTTGGTGATACAGTCATTTCCCGTAACTTTGCAGTTTCGTGGCCACCGAGATCCCCCGACCTCACTCTGATGGATTTCTGATTCTGGGGTTATCTGAGCTTGCTGTACACCTCAAATCCACGAGAGTTGTCAGAATTAAAAGATGCCATAAAGCGTGAAGTTATACAGATTCCTCCTGCGATGTTACGTTCGTCATTGCTGTCAACAATCTCCGGCTTGCAATGCGTTATCGTCTGCGAAAGTAGGCACGTTGAAAACTTGTAATTCCAATAAAAGTTTCTTTCCCTCTTCGCTCTTGTGTTGTCATTGGTCCTTTACAATGTTCTTCTTTGCAAATGTTTTATGCCGCCAATTTTCGTCATACGTGCATCGTCCCAACGCCATTTATGTTTTTTCAATGTCCTGATCAATTTGCGTAGGAAAAAAGTGGGTGTTGTCATTCGAAAATTTCGAAATTTTTTCACTGTAACCGTAACTGTGAGAGTTCTATTGTTTGAAATGATCGCAATCTCGAGCGCAAGGAGAGTGATATTTTTCCGGAAGGAGAGTGATATGTTTCCGGAAGAAGAGTGATATGTTTCGATATATTAATCGCTTCCTTAGAATTTGGGATTATTTATTTCAAGCAGTTGAAGCGATAAACTTCTCATTTTTGGCGAGGTAGAGTCATAGAAATATTTAATTTGTTTTATGTTTTCGCACAATATTGGTATTAGTTGATCTGTAGGGAAATGTGTGTGTTGAACCCACGATTTCTATGAATGTAATTTGAAAATTGTGTGTTCGATAACCACCTGCAATATAAATTATTATTGTGTTTTTTATAG